>JASSUY010019997.1:1157-32446 GCA_032466535.1 Forpus xanthops
AGTTACTATACTGCTTTTATCTCAACCTGTAGGAGTTGCATTCTTTTGATTCTCCTCCCCATCCCCATGGGACTGGAGGAAGAAAGAGGGGTGAGTGAGTGAACGAACTGCTGAGAGCCTTAAACCATGACAATTCCAAAATGAGATGATCCTACTAATGGAAAAACCTTCTTTTCAGTAAAACTGAGTTAATACAAACAGCTCATTCTAGCAAATGAAGAGAAAAAAATTAGTTTTTTCAACAGAAAATACCACACAGTGGGATTTGATCTATTATAAGGAGGGAAAAAAAAAATCAAGTATTTAACATTTCATCAATACTGCAGGCAAATAAGCAGTAGCTTAAAAATCTGACACTAAAACTACGATATTTTGGTACAGGATCAAGAAAAGCAAACAAGGTCAGTAAACTATTCACTGCCTTGCAGAAGAATGCTTAAAAAATGCCTGAAAGTTCGCAATACCTTGAATAGAAATCCATTTAAATGTTTCTAAAGTGAAGAGTGATGTTTATCACTAGTGAATTCAAAGAAGAAAAACTGAAATAGTATTGTGTGTAAACACACTCAAACTCACACTGTAACACCTATCCTTCTGTGAAAATCAAGGGTTTAGGATACAGGTCTTCTCAGCCCTTAACTGCAGAGAAATACCATTTATCTACAAGTCCAATTAAAGAGCAAGACTTCTCTCCCTCACTTCCTTTTTCACTTCTTCTGCCTTTCGCATTGCAATGCGACTTAACTAGGTGCATTATGAGAATTTGACATTATTTAATTATTTGATTTATGCTCACTATAGCCTACACATATAAACTATTCATCTATACACCAATTTAAGGCTTGTCATGCCGCAATACACTGCAGTAAAGGACAGATTTTTTTCTCACTATTTTTAAGGCATTTATTCACCAGACAACATAGGCCAGCAGAATTATAATCTGCAGTTACTTCAAAAGCTACAGCAATATTTGTGGGAAACGGAGGGTGTTTGGTCTGTGGGTCATTCAGTGGCAGTTTATTGCTGAAGTTCAAAACCCCAGACAGTTCCTCACCACAAGCACTACACATAAATCCCTAGCAACTGGCTGAGTTTACGTGAGCTTTATTCAAGAAAAATACTGACTATATTTAATGAGACAACAGCTGAACAGTAACGATCTTGTAATCTGAAAATGATTACTGTAAAATGAATGCATTAAAATGAGGTGAGAGAGCTGGTTCTTTACAATTATTGCCCAGACACATGACTGCTCCCACTACACACACTGCAGCAGAGGTACAGTTGTCTGGGACACGAACTCAGACCCTCTGGAAGTGTTGAAAAACCCAGATCCCTATTTAAAGCCTTCCTAAGTAGGAGTCAACACTTGTCAAGTAATCAACACGAAAGTTAAGATCACTTAAAAAAAAAAAAAAAAGAAATTAACACTTTTTTCATCGGAACAACTTAGTTACAGTACTACTGATCTTTTTCTATACTAATTACTTAAAACTTCATATTTATTACTATTATAATTTGAAGTACCCTTGAAATAACGCACTCTTCAATCGTGTCTTTGCCACATAATTAAACAGAAAACATATACTTGTTCTTGATGCAGTTAAGAATGCATCACTCCCGATTAACTGAACTGAAGCAAAACTGGGCATCTGAAGTGCTTCAGAACTAAATCTGCAATTCATAATGCACAGAACCTGTGCTCGAAAGGACACAGCTATGAATCAGTTCTTGTTATGCCAAAATCAAATCATAATGCAATCAAGTTTTGATCCGGTTGAAGTTCCTGTGCCTTGTTTTAAACAGATACTTCCCATCAAAAATAGATTAACTTGAAGTATAGTAGCAATAGGGAGATGATTTCTATCACAGTTTATTTATCAACATGTGACATTCTCATATAAGCATTCAAAAAATAATTCTTTGTGCTGGACTGAGAGAAAAAATGAGATGCGTCTGGAAGGTAATGTGATAGGGGAGGTATAATTATGTATAGGATCTGAGGGAATATGGAGCCTGCCAAAACAGTAATGAAGTTCAGCAGAGGAAGGGGGAACCCTAAAGATAAGGAAGAAATTACTATAATGCACAAAAAAGGTATTTACAGAAGATTGAGCGTGGAATGATAGTGCACCAGAGCACTAGCCAACAGGAAGAAGGGAAAGCCTAAATGGGTGTTTCACTGTTTCAATTCATACCTCATCCCATTCCTCACACGTCCTGTGGGTACAATCAGAAGTATAGTAGAAGACACTGCTAACAGCTCAGACCTATTGCTTCATCTTAAGAAAACACTTTGATCTAAAATTTGGTCTAAAAATAAGCTTCAGAGTAAAGGAAAATAAAACACACAACAAAAAAAAAAAAAAAAAAAGAAAAAACCCAACAAAAACTTGTGCTATGAATATTGCATTTCTAAGACATAATTTAGGTACATGAGCCAAATAATCATGCAATGAAAAACTTATTGGAACCCATTATGTTTTCAGGCTACATACAACCAACCTCAACCCTAAGTAGCTCAAAGCTTGTTTATTGGCACAAATAGTCTGCTGCAGTCAGTTCTTACTGAAAAAAAAAAACAACTACTAGCCTCCCATACTACCATGATGCACCTAGGAATTCTAAGTTTCCAAACTGACACTACATATACTATATTTGAATATAAACAAATTAGCTCAATATTTGCAATGTAAATTAAAGTTGAGTAGGCAATGTAACTAAACTGTAGATCATGATAAGAAAAATATAGCCCTAAGGGACATGGGCAGATTTTGAAATCTGACATTTGTAGCATTTATCTGTAAGGTTTTTAAAAGTTGGACTAGTACAGTTACTAAATTGCTTTTTTGAAGAGCAAAGCATGCTTTCCTGCAAAGTTATTTCGATAAATAGCCATAATAGAAATTTACATTGATTCTTATTAAGGGCCTCCTAGCAAAGAAATATGGCCAACTGGTATGAGCTATTTTACTACTAGATCTAGTGACCTACTCATCTCCAAATATGTTTGTGCTTAAGAGAAACCTGGAATAAACGGAAACAAACAGATTCTGCTGATCCAGCTGTATGTGTCACAGCAATACAGCAGGTAATTGAGATGGATTTACTGGATTAGCACAGATGAGTTTATCTTGTGAAGAGCTATGTCAGAACACATGGAAATACAAAGAACACAAAAAGAATTGCTTGGAGTAGGATTTTTAAGAATTAAATTTGCATTGTCCTATCTACAACAAGCAGATGCTATTTAGACTGAAATCAAGAATGTACACATGTGGAGAAGGGAGACCTCAACAGGTAAGTCAAGTCCAGAGGGGAAGACGTCAGCTAAACTAAGTTCTGAGCAGGAAAGGCTGTGCATCTAATGTCTTTATGCTACTTAGAAGAGATGCAAAATGCACTTATGTATACACACTTTGCATTAATATTACTATTATTACCATATTTATATTACTATTATTATTAATGCATTTCACATTAATACATACATTTGCAATCAGATAAAGAATATTTATGACTGAACACCTTTAATGCAGAATAAACAGAGGAATTACAGCATAATCCGCTGTACCCAGTTATACACAGAAAACCTATCCCAACCTCCCAGAATCAAGGAAGAAATCTACCATGCCTGAGAAAGCAATGCCTTATTCACACTATGTCGATGCATCACCTGCATTGGCTAAAAGACTTCAATTTAAGTGCCAAATTTGTTCTGTGAAATCTGGACATGAGATGGACAGCACAGATAAAATATTCCAGAAAACCTGACTTCCTTACTGTAATTCTATGTCAAAACACTAATTACCAAATAAAGTTACGGATACATCTCTCCACTGGACACTCTTCCAAATATTACTATAAAAGCACAAGAAGAATTACCACTACAGGGGTCAGCCCTGCGAAACACATGCACACTGTGGCTATAAACCAACAAACGTATGTACAGACACAACTGTGGCTAATTCTTCAGAGCACAGCCCAGTATCATTGGAATTCTAGCTTATGAAAGTCCCAAAGTCCAAGCCACTGTTACAGAGAGAACACAAGCTGTGACATTGTGCTTTCACAAGGGTATCTGTTTTCTCTGTACCACACCTTCTCTTCCTAGATGGGAATCTCAACTTAAGAAAGTCACCTGTCCCTTGAAGGAAAAGCACCAGCTCATTATTCACAGCCTTTGTGATGGATGTCTCATGTCAGTCAAGACATGGAATCTTAAAGAACATCAATGCTTGCAAACATATAGCCCATGCAATCCAAAACACACCACCTCGCGTGCTGAAGAATAAGGCTGAGCAGCAAGAACTTGGTATGCAAATTCCGAGAACAGTCTTGCTCCTACCTGGATGCCAGTCTGACTGCTCCACAGATGCTGTCATTTTTTGCTTCTCAATAAGCGACTTCCTGCCTCATCCATTCCAGGACCATGACAGGGAGCACACAGGATACTCTGTCACTTCTGCCAGGAGACTAAGGGCTAAATTTTGCACATTCACTAAGATTAACCTTGTTTCTGATGTCCATATTTCACAAATTTAATTTGCCTCCTGCCGAAAGGAAACTGATGATCTGCAGGCTGAAAGCACCGCTAGTGGCACTTCAAGTTACCCCATCAGTTACACTTTGAAGAACTAAAACTTTTAGAGGAACTAATGGCTGAACTACAATTCAAAGACACCAAGGATAGCTTTCTTGGCCTTTGTGTTTACTGCAGAGCCAAGTGCCAGAGCTCCCAACTAAAAGAAGCAAGTTTTCATAAAACAAATTACTTCTGTTTTGAAGAACAGAGATTTTCTGAGGCAACCCTTAGGCAAGCACCTGTTTGCATTTCTCTTCTTTCATTGGATATGTACAGTATACAGTTCAGGGAATGATAAATGAGCTACATGTATTCAAATATGCATTTTCCTGAGTTGATTTCCTGCCCAACAGTAATATATCAAGGTCCAAAAGCATTTTATTTTTAAAGTAGCCTTTTGAAGTGATTTGTAAGGCCCTTTAGTTATTCAATTTTTATAGCACAAGACTCTTTTAGACTGAATAAAAGACAGGAGTTAATAGAGGAAGGCCCATGCAGCAGAAAAACAGCTGAAGGAGCTTATGCTTGAACAATCCTGGTGGCAAAGTTGTGTTTCTCACCAGAAATTTCTTATTTAAAAACCAATCTCCCACTCAGGGTAAAGATAAAGTTAATTTAAATGGCTATTCCTTACATCCTGATGAAAGGAAAAAAAATAAAAACAAACAAAAAAAAGCCAAACCACCAAAACCCCAAACATCAGGTAAACACCTATGAAGTTAAATAAATATCTGGATAAGTAAACCTTCTAATTAGACCTAATCTTATTTCATTTCAGATGACAGCACTAACTACAGATGGACTTCATCTCAATTAGTTCAACACCTTCTAAGCATTGAAGCTGGTGAGAGATGTGCTTTTTCCTGTCTGCCCCACATGCCTTGTGTAGTCTGAGCCCCAGTTTAAGAATCCAGTGAGGCTACAGTTTCACACCATGCTGAATCACGAAGCTGCTACTGAGCCCTTCCAGCCACTGGAGTATCACCCTCTCCTGTTGCAGATCTAGCAGTTATGCAGCCGTACAGTTGTCAGCTGCGCATAATGAGACAATGGAAAATAAACCAAAGGAACTGTATTTGCTCATGTAGTAGTTTGGGTTTGTTTGTTTGGGTGTTTGTTGTTTTTTTTTTTTTTTTGTTTGGTATTTTTTTTTTTCCAATGTCCAAAAGAAGTCAGGATTAAGTGTTTCCTTTCTTTTGAGACTGATGCCAAAAATCTTCATGTTGACACAAGCGAGGCCTATTCACCTTTAAACCAGCCATCCCCATGCACCCTTCTCTCAGTAGTAGTACTAAAACCAGTAGCAGGGTAGTGTAGTAGGAGATTAGCACAGCCAGGCAGATGGTTGGGCTCACCTGGCAAGCTGTTACCTTAGACAGCATCCCACACAGCCAGCTAGCTTCGCTGTAGGTGCTTAGTGTTGAACACAAACTTAATGCATAGGCTGGGTTGGACATAGCCTTGGGTGGTATGGTTTAGTGGGAGGTGTCCCTGCCCGTGGCAGGGTGGTTGGAGCTAGATGATCTTAAGGTCCTTTCCAGCCCTGACTATTCTATGATTCGATGATTATTTGAGGTATTTTCACTACCTAGCAATCACAGTTTTCCACCAATTCCTGCTGAAGTCAGTGACTTCTTCAGTTTCTCCCTGCTATATATTTTACTCCAGACAAGTCCATACTCCCCAAAAAAACAATTCGACTCTTCAAGATCCTTCATTAGCTTAAGGACAAAAATCAGTATCTAATCTCTTCCATTTAAACTAAATGAAATTATATCTGGTTTTTTTTCATCCAACTACATGGAAATTAAATTGCAATGACAACTCTAACGTGCATTCCTTCGAGCTTCCCAAGTACAATATTGTCCTACAAAGATACTCCTGCTAACAAGTCCTATACTCTCAGGAAAGATCCAATTATTTGCTTAGAATCATACAAAAGGCACTGATCCATCAGTGACAAATGCATACTCCCTGGTGGACATGTCAATGGAACACCTCTTGTTCAACAGTCTAGATTTGTCAAAAGTAAGGAAATGAGTCTGAAATTTGAAGATTAGAAGACAATGTCATACTACTTTGGTGCCCAGTCCAAATTTACCTGAATATTTGGGGGAAAAAAAAAAAAAAAAAGTGAAAGAAAAAATCAAAATAGATCATTCCTACTTTTCCATGTGTTGTAACATAAATACTGCTTTTATACAGAATGCAAATGGAATTCAAGCACTGGCATTTTGGCATTTTTGAATATTAAGTGATAGGAAGTTCAAATAAAACCATTCTAAGATTCTTGTGCATTACAGTATTGTAAGTATTTTCCTTAAACAGATCTCATTGTTCAATTCTTACCTATGTATATACAAGTCCTGAACCAGCTGAGAAGACACACAGATGGGTGACAGCAACTATCAAATTGCGCAGGGGAACACATGCATCCTTTGCAAGCTCAACCCTTTCCCTCCTGCCCCTCAACAACTCCCTAAAACACAATCCAAATTTACACCTGCATTATAACATAAGAATCAAGATGGTCTCATCTCCAAGTGTATTAATTGTAGATTTTTGTTAGTGTTCTTATTTTACGGCTAGTGAAACATAAGAAACTTCTCAAGCCTTTTATTCATTTGTGCATAAAAAGGCAAAACAAGGCAGCTTGAGGGGTTAAAAGCAGCCCCATAAATGACTACTTAAAAAAAAAAAGAAAAAAAATCCATCAGAGAACATTATATTAAACAGACCACTATAAACCCATTAAACACTTCTGAAAATTCTTGTAACTGAATTACTACAACCTTCATTAGTGGATCTTCAGGTTTGCTTTTGATTTTCTTTTGGGTTTGGTTGATTGGTTGGTTGTTTTTTTGTTTCTTTTTTTTTAACTGTGATCAGATTTATTTTTGCCTTTCTTCCAAGAGTAAAAGAATAAATTACTGGTACCTCCCAGTTCACAGCTATATCATTCACGGCAGGTATATACTAAATCTAAATGCTGAAGACTATTAAATCTGTTAATTATCAGAAGATCATTTTTGCTGGATTGGTTTGGTGTGACGTGAATGCACACAGTTTTAAAATTCCCTATTGATCCGAAGATTGCTGCTAAAGTGTTTCTTCTAGTCATGTACATGAATTTGCATCTGAATTTAATAGAGAGGCACTGTAAAAATAAGAGACTGTAGCTGACCTAATCTCACATATTGCAAGCTTATAACTGACATGTCTACCTTTACTTAAGCTAAAATATTACTAGGGAAAAAAAAATAATAAATCTTTGCAACATTCCTGCTTGAAAAAGAGCCAACTAGGAGCAGCAGAAATCATTCCTCCAGATTTCTTTTTTGAATACAAAAAAAAAACAACCAAAAACACAATCAAAAAAATCCTTCAACACATTACCCATCCACCTTTATTCCAGCATACCATATGACTGAGTAAAGGAATAATCAAAGAAATCATTGTAAGAAAACACTGGATTTGTTCATCAACAGGTCATTGAAACTAATAGGATAACTCCCTAGCAATACAATAGTTACTTTCATAATTTGGGGGGGAAGGGTTATTTTAATACAAAGGGACTACAATAGACAAAAAGTATCTGCATTCTATCAATATGGAATTTCCCATATGAGTAATGAGTAAGCTGAAAAGAATGGATTAGTATGAAAATTTTAAGTACTACCTGAAAAAAGCTGGCTAAAATGGGATGACAAGGAGACTTAGTTCAGATGGGTAATTTGTCCCGAAAGGTGGTAGAGTTTTCTACAAATGAATAGTAATACACCTGAAATTTCAGCTCACTGAAAATTTGGAAGAAAAAATCAGGACATAAATTCATTAGTGGAACAAATGGAAAAAAAAAAATCAAACTTGAGCACTAATTTGACACTGCATTCCATGTCACTTAGACACATCTGGTAAGAGCATTGCTATGAGGAAAAATTAAAAAAAAAAAAAAAAAAAAAAAAAAATCCCTAAAGGCCCATGCTTATCAGTTACAAATGGTATAGAAAAAGACAGAACTGTATCACATTACAGCATAGCCTCCAGTAGCCAATGTATACAATACACTTTACTGAGTAAAATATCCCCAAAAGAGACAGCAAACCACAGCTAGCATCATAAAGAACTGTCAGGCAACCACCTGGACAAAATATAAATGCCAGAAACCACATTAAAGAGAGACATTTATCTAAAAGAGGGACATAGCAGGACTACTTGGATCATAAGAGGAAAAAGAACATACATTGCAAGAATACCCTACAGAAACCTGTTTAGCAAGCAAAAAACAAAAGGGCAAATTACTGCTCTAAATGTTCCTTTGGATGGAAAGCAGAAACACCAGTAATGGAAACACATTACCTGAACTTAAAGATTACACAGGCACTACCAGCTAGCCATCAATAAATTACCTCATTTCTACAAGACAAGGGTATTGAGCCAAATAAGCACATGAGATTCTGGGGCAGCTCTGTAATAAGTATAGGAAGAAAGCAGCCTGACCATTTCCAAGGCAGTCCTTGACAAAGTTTTTAAGGCTGCTTTGTAACATCATTAATTGCTGTGGCTGGGGAAGACCTGATGACTCAGGTCAAGCAAAAACATCTGAAATAGGGAAAGTATGAGCTTATGGACCAAAACCCAGTAAGAGAGGCATGCAACTAACTATACACAGCTACAACCACAAAAATGGATCATTTGCATGCTAGATGCAACGAAATAGGTTATAATTTCTGCTGCAATTGATTTTTCCTGTTTGTATTCAAGACTATTCTACTGTTGAAATAACTACACTGTTTTAAATTGCAATTACTAAAAGAATTACATCTTTACTATAATTCAGATTACAGATTTTATTGCAAATTAAAACACCTCTACTAGTCCCAGACATGCCAAAGTAATTCTCTGCAATGATCTAAGTTCAGAAAATTGTATTCTATTTAGCTGCAAGAACCATATTTCAAGCTAATAATTTATATAAGCATTGCCTATTTATCTGGGTGGCATCTATTGAGCAACCAGTACCACACCCTGGCCTAAAATAATTTCTGTATATTTTTTTCTTATTATATCATTATGGAATTTCAAGTACTTTTACTAAATCAGGTTGTTCTTCAAGCTCACATTGAGGTGCTGCATGTTGCTCAAGCAACAGTATTTCTGAATTTTTCCTCCAGTAAAGTAACAATGCTTTTGATGATACACATCAGATTTATATTCATTGAAAAGTAAGGTTCCTCTGTTCAGAATGTATAAAAGGACATTATCATGAAGAATAATTGCAAGTTTGTGTTTTGTGCTAAACAAAAGGCTATGAGTCAGGACCCCACAAAGCCCAGGAGAAATATCATGATGTGACCACGCTGGCAGGGATCCTTTTAAACTCATCTGAAACACTGGTTTAGACAGAAAATGGGAAATTTCAAGAAACTAAGTTAAGGTTAGTAAAGAAAGAAAGTTAGTAAACCCCTGATACTGTCTGTACACTGACTCCAAAGTTGTGGGTACGTCGAGTAGATATAATGCCAACTAAGTCATCCAAAAGTTCAGACCTGATTATAAGACAATATGTATTTTCAGGTCTCCTTTGTTTTCTAACAACCCACAAAAAGATAGAAGAAAACACAACAAAATAAACCCAACCCCAAAAAAAAACCAAACAACAACAAAAAAAAAAACCACTATTTTTTATTACTATAGCTAATTGGCAGAACACATTTCTAGTATCTCTTTGTCAAATCTAACAAAGATGCTGTGAGGAAGGACATGAGCTACTGGTGCCATTTTTCAGGATTTCTGAAGTATTATTTCTCTAGAAGACTCTCATTGTGGATCTTTTCTCAAGTCTTTGGTCAGGCATGTATACTGCCTTCTGTGTAATTCTCTCTCAAAATCCTGCTCTGAGTTGTATAACAATCAATTTACAAATAAAAGTAAAGTATTTGTTCAATGAACAAGAGGAAACAAATTTTAATGCTAGAGTCCAATACTGAATAATCATAGCCTAAGATTTTATCTTGCCTGGTAAATCAACAGTTTTGTAAAATATCATCATTGGCAGATGCTTAAAATCATGAAACATACCCAGATCTATTTTTATTGTAACTTGTGTTTCCTGCAAGTATCACATTATTTTATAGAGTAATAATTAGCAGGGAAGAGGGGGGAGGGGCACAAAGGAATTAAAATGAAATCACAGAATTATACCATAGCAAAAGCCTTACCTTCATCGTTCTGTGCGAAACAACATGCTAAGGTACCAGTAACTGCAATCCCTACAGCTAACCATCTCCAGAGACAAAATCGCTGTAACATTTTTTGTCAAACTTCACTCAAGGCAGACCTGAAAAAGAAAAAAAAGATTTGGCATATGCATTAGTGAACTATATTACAGAAAGGTGATTACAAACTATTTCACAGGTAACTATGTATCTGTAACTATGTAGGATATAAATACAGTCTATGAGTGCAACACTGTTTCTGTTAAAACAAGTTAGGTTAATCCCATTGTCATCAATACATACACATGTTCTCAATAATCTGATAAAAACCAAAGCACACATCGCATGTACAAAAAAGAAAAAACAAACTAAACTGAATTACCACACCCCAGGAGAAAAAACTGGCCAAGACAGTTCTGGATGAACTCCAGAGCATATTTAGAGTGAGTAATATTAGAAAGTTGTCTAAAGCTCTGGTTTATGGCTCTAATACATAGAATTAGCATATTTCTGTAGACCAGAACTGAATTATCTAAAAATATTCCTTCACTTTTTAAAATATTGTGATAAATACAATGAACTTCCTAGCAACAGAAGCATGAAACTGAGAGACTTTCAGCATCATAAAAACAAGCTATTGTATAAAAAGGGTTTAAGAGCTGTCAATTTTCCCAAGCAAAGCACTTGACTCAGATTTCACCACCACGTTCTGCTTATAACTTTCTGTCATGGCTACAGAACTGCTGCATTTCATTCCAAGTCAAACAGATAGACTATTACCCCCTACTTAACAACCTTAATAAACCCCCCCCAAAAAAAATCTACTTAGGGCATAAAAACTATCCTTTTAGATCACTCTTAACAGTTACCCAAGCTACAAGGAAGCAGAGCTTCCACTAACAGAAACAGGTGAGTTTCACCAAGTTCTGGAGTACTGGAGAAGCCAAGAATTTTTCTAAGATATTCATTTATTCCAAATCAAGCAACCAAGCATTTTGGTTAATATGAAGCAAATAGAGCTATGATATAAAATGTTCTTCTAAGAAAAACAAGCAAACACAACCAAGAACAAAAAAAAAAAAAAAATCAAATAAAGAAACCCAAAGCAAACCCAAAAAAAAACCTAAAAACAACCATAAAAAAGGTCAAAATGAATGCATGTCTAAAGTTTGGGGGAAAAAAATAGGTTTTCTGCTTGTTTTTAGTTTTGTTTTCAGATAGATGAGGAAAGCAAGCAATGAAATTTAATAAGCCAGACTGAGTGGTCCATATTTATAGAAATATGTAAAGTTCCCAGGTTATCAACCCTGCATATATTTAGCTTTCTTCCTGGCCAACTGATGTGGGTAGGATCTATTAGGCTCCCTTACACAGCAAGTAGAGCCATTTTTCTCATTGCAAAGGCACAGATCACATTTTGCCTTCCAGGAGGTTTTAATACCAGCATTCACTACTCTGAACAATGCTGTAAAAATAAAGGGGTGCAGAAAGCCCATTTAAAATCCTACACCATGCATACTGCTCCATTTTTCATTTGGGGGTTAAGGATGAAGAGAGGCATTTCCAGTCTCCATCTTCATTGAAGAAGAATTCTTCCCACCCTGCTCAGCAGCAGTACAATACTGCAGGCAGTTACTTGCAATAGGGAGCAATTTCAGGAAGCATTTAAACATTATACATCAAACAATGAGGCAGGTTGTGTCTAATGGAAGCAGCAGTGCAGATCTCATGGGATGGTTCATTTTCATTTCAGGTAAACAAATATCAGACTTGACAAAGCAGCTCAAGGTTACAGGAATTAATGAACACAAGCCATGCAACAGTATCTATGGACCATACTAAAGCATCCACTTTCCTCCTCTCTCCTTTTTCTTTCCCACAGGCAGTTCTACAACATTTCTGCTCCTAACTCCTACAGAGACAGCTCAAACGAGAATTTCAGGCTCTTCCTAAAGAGCTTTTATTATTGTACACACAAGGGGATCAGAACAGTTAACAAACATCCCACTATCCATAAGAAAAAAAAATATTTAAAAGCTTGACACACAGCTATGAAAAGGAAGCTTTAAGCTCATCAAGTATGTCACCTATTGAGAAAAAGAGCAGTTAGATCTTTCTTGAGAAAAACTAAATGAACAAAAATCTCTTCCTTGAGGAACCCATTCAGGAAGTCTTCCAGTGTTGCCCAAAAGTGGCTTTTTCCTCCCTCTTAATTACCAAAATGCTAATTTGATTACTGTCACCTGAATTTCCACTTAGCCAATTTGGAAGTCATTCTGGATTTTGCTAAGACACCTTCAAAGAAGGAAAACTGCTTACACCATAACATATTCTAGTTGATGACTTCTAAATAGAAGTCCAAGTGTCTCCACATTGCCCAGATAGTTTAAATTAATCCTGTGCCACCACTGGACTTCCTGGGAACTTTTGAGGGTGTGGACTTCTCAATATTTCACCATTCTTTCCTCCCACATTAAGAGAAGATCCTTAAAGAATTTCTCTTGATCAGTTTTTCAGTTTATGCAAACAATGTTATTACATTAGGGGACGTTTGCTGCCACGTGCTTCCAAACGTTTACACTTAAAAAAAAAAAAAACCAGAAACAAGTAGTTTCAGGATACTATCTTAGTTTCTTCAGGTCAAACAAAAATCGCATCCATCTGCAGATAACTTGGGTCATCAGACCGAGAAAAAAAATGCATATACACACTTCAGAGGCCTCTGATATTTTATTGTACTACTTGGAAAAAAAATAATCCAGCTCTCCAATCATGATGTTCTATTTTAGAAAGTTATTCAGAGCTCAGCTGACATCCTTGAGTTGAGTCTACTTTGAAGAGAATTTAGGACAGAATCTTGGCAGATTTATTTTTTATTTTGCCATAATGTCAAGCTAACCATGAGGATAGCAACAGTGCTGCTCTAAGAATATAATCTCTAAAAAGCAACTGTAATACAACAGAATAAAAATTGTACCCTCTTTTTTCTCCAACTTGTACCAATAAAAACTGGTATAAAGTGTAGAAAACAAGAATATTCTTAAGTTTAACAGTTCTTGAATTTCTACTAACTCAGAAATAGCTCATAATAAACTGCAACTTACTGTGAAGTCCCAAAAGGTAAAATTTTAAATGACAAATGAAAAGGACCCTTGCCCATGGCAGAGGGTTTGGAACTAGATGATCTTAAGGTCCTTCCCAACCCAAACCATTCTATTATTATATGAATTAAAATGTAGGGAATTTTCACTTCCTGGCAAAGGCAAAAAATTAAATAAAGTTCTCTCCAGAGCATTCCCTCTCTGACTATACAGTTGTAATGAGAAATAAAACATTAAGTACAGATTTTCCACAGTAGAGGCAGCAGTTGATCACTGATCACAGCAAACTTGTGTAATCACACTCTAAGGAGCAATCATGACTCCTCATCTCACTTCTGACCTTGTTTTTTTTTTTGTTTTCCCTTCTTGCCAGTGTAGCTACCAAATCAGCCTAACCATCAACTAGTTATCAAGCTACCTACAAAACAGGCACTTCAACAAATTTTAAAAGGTGATAAAAATGAATTAAACACTTGCCTCCAAATATCAAATATGAGTTACTACATCCAAGCACACTGAATATATTTAAGACCCAATGATATTGCAGTAACGTTAAATACTTATTTACTTTATGATCAGCACTTACAGGACTTAAAACATTGCATTAATTTGAAGCTGGGGGGAGCAGAAAACATGAGCTTAGTCAGAATAAATAGTCATGCACGGTCAGGGTAAAAAATATTCTTACCTATATAAAATTGCTCTTGTTATGGAAACAAACTTTGAAAAGTTGCTAGGTTTTTTTTTGTTTGTTTGTTTTAATGGGTCAATGCTAACACTGTCTAATGCCACTTGAATGGATCTGATTCTTTATAAAAGTTAACCTCTCAGAGAAAGATAGGCAAGGAAGAAAAAAAAAATTCACTGACATGGCTAGGAGTAAACAAAGAATCATGGAATAGTTAGGGTTGGAATGGAAAAAAAAAAACAAACAAATGGTGTACAAATACCTGAGCCCTTGCATGTATGGCCTATGATAAACTGCTAACCCAAAACTAAAGCTTAAATTACAGCAGAACATAGTGCTTTAGTAAACACTTGAAAAAAGTTGATCTGGAAAAATTCTAGATTTTGTACTGAGGTTGAAGCAAGCTAGAGGCCATTGGTTTATTCAGAACAGAACTGACCTATACACACCTGATTTCATATGAAATGTGGAATATAGCAGTGCCACACCATATAAACAGTCACACAGCAAAATCTTCTTCAGTGTTTTCTTACCATTAGCAGCAATCTGAAACAACTTCGAGGCAAACACTCTATCAGTGCTTCAAACACACTGCAATGAATGGAAGGTGTATACTTGGATATAAGGAAGCAATTCTTTACTGAAAGGGTGGAGAAGCACTGGAATGGGTTGCCCAGGGAAGTTGTGAATACTCCATCCCTGGCGGTGTTCAAGGCCAGGTTGGACAGAGCCTTGGATGACATGGTTTAGTGTGAGGTGTCCCTGCTCACGGCAGGGAGAATGGAACTTGATGATCTTAAGGTCCTTTCCAAACCTGACTATTCTATGATTCTATGAAACCATTAAGTATACATTAATTCAGCAGACACATAAATAAATATTTGCCATTTATTATACATGTCAAAAACAATAGCTCCTGTGAAACTGCACGATTGGATGAATAAAACAGCCTTTAAAAAAAAAATTAAATACCCATTTGTATGTAGGCTATTAATTTACGCAACCAGCCGGAATTCCTTCATGCATAAGAAACTATACATCTTGCTCATCCTTTATATATTGCAATTCAGATAAATCCTTAAGAGCGTACATATCTTTAAAAGTATAAGTAACTGAACTGTTTAAACACAGGAAAAAATATAGTAGATAGGGTTTTTATAGGTCTTATTTCTATTATTAGTGATTAACTCTTGAAAATATTATAGACACAAAGCCAGGGAGTCTCTGGAGTGCAAGTGCTTATTTTAGAGAACTGGTGCCATAATAAAACAGAAACGTCAGTACAACCCTATAAAAAAAAAAAAAAAAAAAAAAAAACAAAACAGGCTCTTACAGAAGCCAAAAAAGAAGATGAATTTGCTCTACCACCTAACAAGTGTTTCCGGCTTGGCTAAAGCTACAATCCATTAAGCTATATGTCCCACATATTTTATTTTTGTTGCTGAAGTAATTATGCTATCTATCAGCATTAGAAAAAAAAAATTACTATTTACACACAAGAAGAAAGAAAATCACAAAACAACCCTCTGGTTTGTATCAATGTGACTATTAACTAACGTCACTTCATACAGCAGACAGCTACATCTGCCTTAACATCTGGGGTACATGCAGCAGATGTCAGTGCTAGCACCTGACATCCACACTAAGTATTGCAGGGGACTTTTATATCCAATTAGCTGGGTCCTGAGCTCACATTGCTTGTGGAGCACATCAGCTGGAAAGCTACAGTGCTGGAAAACACCCTCACTTTGTCAACTGGAAAAAATCCTTAAACTTAAACTTGAAAAAAAAAAAAAGAATGCTTAAATGGGAACAACAACAAAAAAACACAAAACCAAAAACCAGCTAGTTCAGGGCATGCTGGAAAGCTAAATGTCAGCCCACAAACTCCTATGCCCAATCACAGCACTTCTGAGGCAGGCCCTGAGCACAACTCATAGAAACTTCGGAAGATCAAGCACTAATGAAGGAAGACCTTACCTTTGAATTAAAGCTATGTAAGCTATTTCTGGCTCTAATTCAGCAGCAAGTGCAAATACCTCCATTTACTGAAGTCAAATATCTGTTCAAATCCATTCCCGAAGAATAATTCAAGTATAAGAAAATACTTGGCTGAACTGAGGTTACAGTGAATAATTTGCAGTATAAATACAATCCTTTCTCCAATTTTGGATGTTCTGTGACCAGAAGACTACTATACTTTTTATTACATATACAGTGCTGAAGCAGTGGTAGTGAAAATATAAAAATACATTTTAAAAACAGAGTAGCACTGACGCTTCATTTGTGGCTCTTCTCTTCTGTGCTTACCAGAGTCTTGAGTTTTTAGTCTTACTTGGAGAGAGCATTTTTAGAAAGCAAATACATGAGTACTTAAGAAAAATCTGATGGCAATTTATAAGAACATCTGCAAATATTTTCAATTGCAATTTAAAACACCTCAGTATATTCTTAGTATCTATATTGCAATCATTCATACGCTCCTCCTTGGCCGTACTCTTCTAAGGATTACTAGTTTTAATTATTTCCTTAACCCACTCTTTAGATGCATTATTTTCTGTCTTTCTTATATAAACAACCACTTTTCTATGAGATGCATAGCCACTGCCACAAGGTATTTCAAATCTAAAGTAAAGCACCAGTGAGTTACTTGCCTCTGCATTAGCTCAAAAATAAACGAAAACTTTAGTGAAAGCACTTCATCTAGGTTCAGTGACTCTGTACCTAGATGTGAAAGATGCAATTTAAGGGTTAACAATTAAAGAGTCAATTGTGCTTTAATCTAGGAATTCCTGTTCAATACTTCCCCTCAAAACAAAGTATCTGGTATTTTCTACATTCCAACAATAATAAAGTTATTTATTTTCCATCAATATATAGCAATGGTAGCCAGTGTGCATATGGCCTGATTCACAGCAGGTGACATTTTGAGAGTTCTTTTCCAATCACCAAGCCAGCAGTACATACTATAAATGCACTATATTAACACTTGATGCGGCATGCTGCTGACTTCCACAGAAAGAGAGAAGACTGTTAAGTATACGTAGGCTTGTGCAGATAAATGTCAACTATACTACCAAATATAGAGAAAAAGCTTTTGTAGAACAACTGAGGTGGAGATGGAGAAGGAACATTTTTCCTGCGTCCATCACTACTTGTGACTGCTTGATTTATTTCCTGCATTTTTAAAAAGTACTCCAACTATAAGATGGATTAACAGTATTGCAGCCTCTTAAATGTGGGCTTGTAAACAAGGTAGTCAAATTATTTCTGTCTGCACATCAATGCTTTGACATATTTTATACTCAGGTTCCCAAACCCTCTGCGTGGAATTAACCTATACAGCATTTTATTCAAGCAAGGCTTCAAGTGCTTAATCAAAAGAAATTTGTAAGTTTGGACTGTATCACACTGCATGAAACTCTTGCCTAGCAGATAGCAGCTCTAGAAAGAGTAGAAGGAAAACATATCCTAAAACCCCTTATATGAGTGCCATATTAGTCAGAAGTAAAGTTAGTTCTACAATGTCTTTACAGAAGAGGAAAACAGACATTCTCTTTAAGTGAAACCCAAAAGATCTTGGCATCACTGAAGTGGAAAACATGAGGGGTTTTTTAAATCTCAAACACTTTCAAAGTTCAGGTTTTTTCCAGCTCCCACTCAAGTTTTCAACAGGCTAGAATATTCTCATAGGAGCAAAACATATGAATTGCAAGAAGGAAAGGAAGAAGAAAAAGCATACTCAGACACAAAATTCTTAGCCTGTGATGTTGGAAAGCTAAATGAATGTTACTGCCCTCAGGTTGAGGAACTGGGCTTTGGCCAGGAGAGCACTGCTGTTATGAATGGCAGCAAATAGCAAAAAAAGCTAAAAACAGTGAGGCTGGAAGGCAGTCACTGCTCTGCCACTGGTTGGGGGCAGGAGAGATATGCCACTGCCTAGGTTGAAAAAAAACCTTCAGTCTCCATCTGCAGCTACTGTTGCACAACATACCAAGCCCTCATTGGAAGCATAAAATAAAGGATACTATACAGTACTCTTTAAAAAGATGACCCCATTAAATGGTTCACTGAGCACCATTAGAAGAAATGAATTGCTGGGTCTAGATTATCTGTTCATCTTAAGATGACCAATTATTTAAAGTTGATTCAACCTTTAAATACCAACGTTCAAGTCAAAATATCCAGATCTATCCAGCTCCATCCTGAACTTTCCCATACCTGCTTCCTGCTAGACCAGGCTGATACCACCATAGCTGTGAATCTCTGATGCCAGAAACTATTCTTCCAAGAGTCTCCCCATGTGTTCCCTGTAGAAAACCAGTAACTGTCTCAATATCTTAAAGGCTTAAAAACTGACTTACATTTTGTCAAAGGACATGTTCCAAACTATCTTAAGTGCATTTATTTTATCAAAGATCATTACATTCAAGTAGAATTTATATGCTGCAGTTTCTCTTCTCTGAGAGAATTTTTATTTAAATTTTGTAGAATAAATACATCAAACTTGTCAAAGCTAAGTCTTGCCTTTCTAGAAAATGAGTGTTTCTACTTACCTGTCAGTCATCGCACTTCAAAAGCGGTTTTAAAATATATCCTGGAGTAATTACTGGTCTATTAGCTTTGTCAAAATAGTTCAATACAACAACATTTCAGAATTCACATGCATACACATAAATATACATGCATGTGAAGGCACACACACTTAGCAGACATTTTACTCAGCTACTTCTAATGTCAAGCTGATGAGTGTGTTATTATACATTATTGGGCCAGAACTTTTAAAAATAGTCTTAGCTTTTGAAGTTAGGGCAGCTTGCAAATAGTAAAGCTGATTAAGCCAAATAGTTACCTGAGCTGTATGTCTGCAACTCAAGTTACAGATTAAGTTATGAAACTTTAAAAGGTTCTGTTGTAACTTGTTTCGCTGTAAATTAAAATTTCCACTTGATGCTCTAAACCAGCTTGGTTTTAAACTACACGTAATTACTCTTTATAACAAATTTTAATAAAGGAAATGCACCAAGAAGAATCCTTGAGAGTTATCTGTACTCCCATTTCTAATGCTACTCCAAACAATCATGTTCCTAAACAGATCTCTTTGGTGACAGCACAGATCAAAAGGCTGCTTCATACTAAAAGCTGTTCAACCTGTAATCACAGAGAGTAAAACCAAAGACTTCCACTACTGCTGCCTGCTGCAGTAACTCCATCCCCTCTCATACTGGTGAACAGGACACTCAGCTACATATTCTCCTGCCTGAGATATCTCTAAGCAGAGGTTGGTAGCAGTGGGACAACAGCATTACAAAGTCCTTTGTAATCAAATGTGTGCCCCATTGTTATACTGGTGAGGGATTTTGTTCAGCCTGCCTTCCTGCACACCCTTGGGATACTTAGTAACTGCTTCTCCTCATTTTTCAGTAATCATTAGACACCTTTTTTCTCCACCAAAGCCTACCTCTTATTAACCTGTAATAAACCAGTGACACTCAAAGAATGGCTTTTACCCTCCAGCCTCAGCTGACTACAGGAGATAGTATCATTCTAAACTCTCCAGAGACACCAGATCCCTCAGCACAGCTCATCATAAATTAAGGTATTTAACAAAAAATTGAAGCTTCTTTTCTAGAAAAGTGCAATAAATAGCAAGTTTCATCTTTATCATTTCCTTGTTTACTGGGTCACCCAATGCATTATCAATTACCATATTCTGCTATGCACTTATCAGCACTTAAATCAATGGATTATTTAACTCATAAGCTAAGCACACAAGGAGGTTGTCTAATATATGAGGTTCTCTAATGTCTAAATGTAACACAACTATTACATTTAGACCTCTTTCACACATCACAGTTCTGTTGAGAAGCTTCATCAGTTTAGATGACTGGATTTCGGTCTGTTAATTGAGTAACATCCAAGATCTCCATTATTTTAACCACATACCTGCGGTCAGTTGCTCAAACTACATTTCAAGCCCTGCTTAGCATTATTTTTGTCTGGTCTCATGAGGCCTGCCCTTCAGTTCCCTACTGCTCACATCTAGCAGCAATCTAAAACCAAAGGAGTTCTGTCTCTTTTTCTTCCACCTCCTTCACTCCATCAGGTGGCAATTCTGCACATCATAGAATCATAGAATAGTTAGGGTTGGAAATTCACTTTCCATCACCACTCCTATGCAGCCTCTTCAAAACCTCCAGATCTACAATGCATTGTTCGACACCTTGGTCAGTGACATGGACACTGGGATTGAGAACGATTTCAGCAAGTTTGCCAATGACACCAAGCTGTGTGGTTCGGTTGATATTCTGGAGAGAAGGAATGCCATTCAGAGGGACCATGAAACGCTTGTAAGGTGGGTTGATGCCAATCTCATGAAGTTTAACCATGATAAGTGCAAGGTCCTAAACCTGGATTGGAGCAATCCAGGCACACAGTTGGGCAGAGAAGAAATTCAGAGCAGCCCTGAGGAGAAAGACTTGGGGCTGTTGACTGATGTGAAACTTACCACGAGCCAGCAGTGTGCACTTGCAGCCCAGAAAGCCAACAGTATCCTGGGCTGCATCAAAAGAACTGTGACCAGCAGGTCGAGGGAGGTGATCCTGCCCCTCTACTCTGCTCTCGTGAGACCTCACTTGGAGTAGTGTGTGTAATTCCAGTGTCCTCAACATAAAAAGGACATGGAACTGCTGGAACAAGTCCAGAGGGAGCCACAAGGATGATCAGGGGACTGGAGCACCTCCCATATGAAGACAGGCTGAGAAAGTTGGAACTGTTCAGCCTGGAGAGGAGAAGGCTGCATGAAGACCTCATAGCAGCCTTCCAGTATCTGAAGGGGGCCTATAAGTATGCTGGGGAGGGACTCTTCATGAGGAACTGCAGTGATTGAACAAAGGGTAATGGGTTCAAACTTAAACAGGGGAAGTTTAGATTGGATATGAGGAAGAAATTCCTTACTCTAAGGGTGGCGAAGCACTGGAATGGGTTGCCCAGGGAAGCTGTGAATGCTACGTCCCTGGAGGTGTTTGAGGCCAGGTTGGACGGAGCCTTGGGTGATATGGTTTAGTGGGAGGTGTCCCTGCCCCTGGTAGGGGGGTTGGAACTTGATGATCTTAAGGTCCTTTCCAACTCTAACTATTCTATGATTCTATCTGCTCTGTGCTCTCTCATGTGCCCTTCTACCCTCCAAGCTTTTCTATACGTGATTTCAAGTCTATCAGTCCCCAAGTGCTCTTTCACTCCTCCACCCTTTGATTTTCCTTCCTAGTACTTTGGGGGATCTTACCTTTAAGAACCCCTCATCACTTTTGATTGGCAATAACAGCATAATTAGATGTGATTACTTATTTCAATTATACTTTGATTGGTTTCTGAGCATGTTGGCCATGAGGGAAAGGAGGCAGTTGAGTATTTGCTCAGGGTTTCACATAGTCATTCCTTCCTTTTTAAAAAATTTCATAGAAGCTGCAATCACCTCCTGTCTACATTTGCATGTCTCTAATCATACCACCTTCTAAACCTCCCCATCATCACAATCACCTTTTAGCTGTATATCCATGTATACAATGTATATCCATCACCTTTCTGGAGATAAATGTCCATCTCCAGAACCTCTGTTTCTCCAGATATCCATACACCTCAGTACTGCATCATCAAGCTCCATCACTCAGCATTTTGCTTTCAAGATTTCCTGGATTTTTCATATTACTGCTTTCCTTAAACCAAAGGAAAAAGAGCACTCTCACATGCCCAGGTTTCTTTGGCTATTCTGAGACATTTAGTCCCCACATCTTTCAAGAAAATTCTTCTTTTCCAACCTTCAAGAATTTGAAAAATGCTTATGCACACTGATGAATGGCAGAACTGATCTTGCATTTATCAGCTTCTTTGTTCGACTGCATCTGCTGGTGATTCACACATTGTAGAGCTGGGAGGTATGTGCCCATGTATCATAGAATCATAGAATAGACAGGATTGGAAAGGATCTTAAGATCATCTAGTTCCAACCCACCTGCCATGGGCAGGGACACCTCACACTAAACCATGCCACCCAAGGCTATGTCCAGCCCAGCGTTGAACACCGCTAGCAATGGAGCATTCACAACTTCCCTGGGCAATCCATTCCAGAGCCTCACCACCCTTACAGTAAAGAATTTCTTCCTCAGATCCATGATGTTTTGATGTGCAGAGGGCTCTCATTCAGGGACAGCTGGCCATAGAGTGCCTACCAAGCTGCTGTGTGCCTTCAGTGGGGAAAGAGGAAGGATTCTTGCATTTCTTAAGGAAAAACAACATCATGGAAGAGCATTGTCCCTCACCACAACACTGCACAACAAAGACAATAACATGCCATTGCAAGAAAATTTGAGATGGAGAGGACAAAACACAGCCACATAGGAAGTGACACAAAATCAGGACATCACTGCAACATTTTAAATGACTCCAACAAATTTCTTTAGTGCAAATGCAGCACACACCTTAGGACAGGTTAAGCAATTTTGCTGAACACAAGATGTCTAATATTTCATTTACTTAACTCTTAATAAGTGATTATTTCTAGAAGACAAAGCTGTTCAGCCAAAATAGGTTTACAAATATTTAACTTTAACCAACTACCAAAAAAATTCAATCAAAAGTAAGATGCTTAGAAGAAATCCAAGAGCACTACATACAACCAAAAAAAGCTTTCACAGCTCCCGTTTCAATAACACAGCAATAACGCATGTTAGAGTAACACTAAAAATAGAGCTACACTATCCTCAAATTTCAAAAGATGCCAAAGTAAATAAGATTGTTGAAAAAAAAAATCCTCTAACATCTCAAACAAATCAAAACCACAAGTTGTTGTTTGACAGGATCCTTACACCCATACATCAAGCTCCACTGTTTTGTCTCTGACTAAGGGCAGTTGTGGGAGAATGGACAGAAGTATACAAGTAAACACAAGTAAATTCTGATATGCAGACATTATTCAAGATGTGGACAGTCCATACATGTCCACAGGCACCTGATAATGTTTTCTCCCTCTCCTACTCACTTCTGGCATCCTACTATATATTTGGATTGTTACTGACATGACATTTTCATGAATTCCATTAAAATTGGTATTTAGAAGTCATTAAGCTGAGCTGGTAAAGTTGAACAGAGCCTGGAAACAGCCAGCACAACTTGGACACTCACTGACTTTCACAGACCACATGAATGAGGCAAAATATACCTACTAGGACATTATCACAATTTCAGTCATGAGATAATAAACCAAGCTTTAGAAGCTGGAGGTGACAACACCCCTTTTACCTAGACGAGTGTAACTTGACATGAGGTTCAGCAGCAGTGACCCAAATATAAAAACTTTTTGACCCTCACAAGCAGACAGTAATGTATGAGCAGTCAAGTACCCACAGCACTCAGGTGGAAGAAAATATATACACAAATTCAGAATAGACAGCTAGGTATGGCTTGCTTTATTCAAGGAAGAGTAAATAATTCAAATACATCTTGGAAGCTGCTCTGCTCACAGCACCTAAAGAAATAATTTTACTACTCAGGAATCTGACAGCAGTGAATCTGAAAAGACACCAGTGCAGCTGTTAACATTTCCAAACACCTGATGGCTCAGAATCACATAAAGTACAAAGTCCCACTCACTGCTGAAGTCAGATAACAGTAAGGAAAAGGAAATGGGCTCAAGAGTCACCATTTTTTGTACAGGTGAAAGAAGGAAGTTCTAGACATGATCCTGTGAGTGTTACTTTGAGGAAAAAAGACATGTTCATATAGTCTGCATCAAAATATGACCTTCACAGGGATTAAGGCTAAATTGTGCCAAATAAAGCAGTACGCATACCCCTAGTGCCTTGTTCCTCCTTGCACAGTATCCTGATACTGTCAGGATGACAAGGTACAAAATAGATCCCAGCAGCAAAAACATGAAAATGAAATTACAAAAAAAAAAAAATCATTCTTAAGATAAAATTAGAGGATGGTCTGCATTTAGTATCAGAAAAGAGATACCTTTCAATGCTGACAGGTATTTGATGAGAATCAGCAGTACTCCTGAGACTGAGGGATACTTTCATGCTTCTCTCTCAGTTGTTTTTGTTTGTTTTGTTTGAGATTTTTTGTGGAGTTTGGTTGTGGGTTTTGTTATTTTTCTGTTTTTTTTTTTTCTTTGGTGGAGGGAGAAGGTGGGTTGGGTTTGGGTTTTCTTTAATTGTTTTTTTTATGATGGTCTCATGTCAAAGTGTGTAAAAAGAGACATAGCACCAGAATGTTCTAGAAAGGAAAGCAGGAAATTAAGAAAGAACTGACCAGATAAGCTGGCCCACATGGTTAACTACTGCTGAATGAAGGAGGTATGAGTGTCAGTACTGAAATCAGTGAAATAATATGGAATAAAGAACGCCAACTGTGAAAGTCTGCCAACTCCACAGAGTTCAGCTATGGTTATTAATAACCAGAGAGGATTTTGAACAGCTCTGGAGATTTAAATGCATTTAGCACCTGAGCTATAGCTTGGGAAATGAATTTCCATTTGGATAAAAATGTACACTGGGACAAATAATATATTCATGTATGCAAATATGGATTCTGAATTTGTCAGCTTTTTAGCTATTTTCCCCTAAGAGGAAGCAGTATATATAGCTGCTATAGCATAATAGGTACTGAACTAAAGTAAACAAAATGCTTGGGAGCATTAGAAGAGACAGAAATAGGACCTAAATTATAACGACATTATGAAGGAGAAAAGAAAAACCCTAGAGCATTAAACACTGGTTTCGCTGCCATAATTTCAGAAAGAGACACCAGAGAAGGAGGAAGTCTCAGGAACAATAGGTCAACTTTATTTTAAGACACTGTGGGACCTAATCCTTCTTTCTTAAACAGAAAAAGAAACCCTCAAAAACCCCCTTCCTTTGAGAAAGAAGACCAAGGATTACTTATTACAAGAAAGAGACATTACAGACATCAACAGAAAACCTGGTTACCAAAACAGCTGTAGCAACAATTTTCTCCCTTGACACTATTGTATCAACATACTATAGGAATACAGACAGAAATGAAAGCAAGAATAAATACACTCAAACAAAACATTTGGGTTTGTTCAGGAAGTCATCAGGACAGAGAGAGCAACAGTTGTTTTACCTTTCCAAACAATAATATTTTTAACTATGCAGGTTAAGGCAAGGATATTCTATGCTTCAGGGCTTTTGCAAACTGCCTGCAGGAGCCAGGAGAGAATAACCATGTACTGCTATGTAGCTCACTTCAGGTGCATGGTTCAGGGGCACTTTTCACTTTCTCCAAGACATGCAGTAACAGAGAAATATATCCTGAACATAACAAATTCATGTCTTAATTCAGTTTCTAAATAATATCTTCTTTTTATTTCTCCAGCTGTGTATTATAAATTTAGCAAAGAAAAAACTCCATAAATGAAATGTGAGTTTCCTTACATTTCTCTACACTTGTTCCAAGCTAAAGAAGGTGCCTGAAGTAAAGTATTTTCTTCACCTTACCTCACCTGCTTTATTCGCATCACTTTAGCCCTAAGAACACAACAGAGAAGAGAGGGGGTACCATAACCTGAGAATGAAACAGATTTCTGGGAAACTTGGGCTTAAACCCAGCTGTTTCAACAGCATCTTAATTTACACCAGCTGCAGCTGGTAACATGACTGCAAGTGACAACACATCCCATAGAGCCACTCCAATGCCTCTTTCTTCAAAGTAAGGTGGTCTGAAAAAGTGAGTTTTATTTTATAAAACCAGTATTTAATGAAATCATATGATCTGACCAATCTTTTCCATTTTCATTCAAGGAAAAATATGGTTTTCATATTTGAATTATTTGAATTCCTTACTGCATGGTGCTTAAAGATGGGGTAGAAATGTTTTTCCAGCCTAAAAGAGCAGGAGTCAAATTCCACTAAATGAAACACAGAGAAGGTAAAAAGAAATAATATACACTTTGACTTAGGTTTCAATAAGTGAAGGTAACACTGTGAGCAACAAGACTATTTTCCCTTTTGAAATGCATAATTCAATCTTGAGCAGTTTTCCTGTGCCAGATTATACATGTGCTTTGCAGTCCACCCTGATAACAGAAAACCAATACCTAAAGATGCCAAAGGCAGGGCTTATGTCATGTTCCTGCAGAACACTGCACCTGCTGAAGCCCCTAAACTCGCGTAATTCTATTATCACACAGTAACGATGAATTAAAAAGACAGAAGGTCCCAAGTATCAGTAGTGGCTTGTAGGCACAAAGCATCCTAACACATTATTGTCTACCTGCTACCCAGTCAGCATTTCTGACTGTGTAGTAGGTGACTCTAACTGCGTAGTGACCACATTGTCATTTTCTCTCCAAAACAGGTATTGGAGTAAGACGTTGGCACTTCTGGCTGTTCTTCTTCTCTAGAGTAGATTTTATGGTTTTGCTGCTCTATCATGTTTTTTTTCCAAAAGGGACTCCCAGGCAGTGCCAAGCAGCAGGTCTCCTTCCATGATAGTTTTCTGAAGGCCAGAGCATGACTTTCTCTGAGAAACCTGGTCTAGTGGAAGGTTTGGGGGCTCCAAACCCCAAAGTTCCAATCCCCATGGCAGTCAACAAGTGGCGGTTTCAACTCGCATGGCAAGGGGTTGGACCTAGATGATTTTTGAAGTCCCTTCCAACCCAAACCATTCTAAGATTCTGTTTGCCTCAAGAGCAGATCATGCCTTTAGAGCAGAAAGATCATCACTGCAAATTCTCTTCTAGCCTCATGTAGTGAGCCCAAACACATCCACCAAAGCAGGCCTCACTCTATTTTAGTAGCAATGCTTCTCAAGATGGAACTGTCTAGATTATTTCTTTTTTTCTCCAATATATATTTAATTTCAAGATCAACTGCAAGTCAACAGGTGCTAAAGTACCATTTATAGCACACAGTCCAGCACTTCCCCTTAAAACATAATTTAAAAGGTAGGCTTGAAAGTAGAATAAAGGCCATTTCTTGGCTAGCAGGTAGCTACACAGATTAGTCACATAATTATTCCCCAAAGACCTAGACTGACTTCTCTATGACAGAGAATTTTTTTTTTATACTGCCAGAGCTCATCTGATTAGGAAGCTGTGTGTTTTGCTCTGAACACAGTTGTATTTCTGCAGTGACATGAACTTTTTCCTGGAGCTAGCTTCTAATTTGCACAACTGTGATGTGAGGCATTCCTCCCAAGAGAGAAAACTGGAAAAATTTCTGAGACAAAAATATCATCATCATAATAAGGTGCATAGTTTTCAAAGCAAGCCATCAAAATTAAAGCAAAAAATCTATATGAATGTAATATCAAGAGACCTTTGAGAAATTATACAAAATAGGATCCACAGCAGAAGCACTGCAACTTGTCTCAAGAATACAGTTGGCATTAGATGGTACAATTAAGTAGAGGACATCACGGTAATGACATGAATGCTTCTGTACAGCCTTAGCCAATTTTTGAAGTTTAAATTATCAATGCTCTCTCACAAAATTGCATCTTGAAGTCTTTAGATGGTTTTAAACTTGTTGAGATCAGATATTTTCGAAAGAAACAGATTCAATAAATGTAATTGGATTGATGGTGTTAAATAGGGGGGGTGGGGGTGGGGGGAAAGATAACCTGCTTAATAAGGCTGAAGGATTACAAGAACAGAAAAGTTTCCCAACACAATTTGCTGAATTCATCACATCTTTCCTCATTTTTCACCAAAACCTCAAATCCTGGTTCCATCTTTCAACTGTAACCATTTAATATTTATTTCTCCCTTTCCTTTCTGTTCCCTGTTTCTTAGAAATGAGTCCTTATGAAAGGATTTTTTTTTTTCCTCTTTGTGGATCACTTACACAGAAGGCCTCTGATAACAATCTGATTACCAAAAGTTATGAAGATCTGCCACTGTACTAACCAGGTGGGTCCAAGTGAGGTCACTCTAACATTAGGAAAAATAGAAACCAGAGCATAGATAATTTTTAAGGCAAAGGAAATGGCAGTTTAGATAAGCTCAGGAAGCTGGGCTTGTCACTGCAGTCAATTTGGAAGAGATTAAAGGGGACAAGCCAAACACCAATCAATTGATCAGTTGATAGACTATTCAGGATATAAACACAAAAAAGGTCTTCTCTGAATAGATCTTTAATGATTAGGAAGGCACTGTTTGCAGGCTCTGCCATGCAATAAATTGATTTAGCAAAATGTCAAGTTAGAGGGAGGAGGCAAGAAACAGGAGCTGAATTCCTCCCAGAAGAATGTAAACTATATAACTGCACTGAAAAAAGCAGCTGAAGGATTTACTGATCTGCTGGAGTATTTAATGAAATTATTCTCATGAGCACAGTTGTTATGAGCTGGATCATTGCTATCTCTCCCCCAATAACTCAATTCCTTCTCATTATGAAAAAATTTTCACATAAATACCTTCCTACTCTTCATTTCAATTACACAAGTGAAGACTGCTGCTTCCACTTAAGTCCACATAATCAATTTTAAAATTTCTAAAATCCAAACCAGAGCATTCCAAAACACAAACAGAGGGTAACTTTTCTTTATTTCTTTTTTTTTTGTGGCAGGGCATCAAGTCCACTATTATTATTTGGGAAAACTTTGCATCATCTTTAAAATGAATTAAATGTGCAATCGGACCATAGCTTTTATATTATGTACTAAAGTCTGTTCACCGTTAAATATTACCATAACAAGCAGCTGAACTGTAAAACACAAAAAGTTGTCATCTCTGAAAAACAAATCAAACTGATTCTTAAGAGGAGGAAAAGAAAAACACATATTTTAGCATCAAGCAGCTATTACAAATAGCCTCTTATATTAAAGAAAAATAAAATATCTATATATAATAAAGCAAAATCATTGGCTCTACTTCCAAAAACTGCTGACTTCACCTACATTGAATTCTCATTTCAACATACCCAAAACACAAACTTCTAAAAATCACTGCAGATTTTTACCTTGTCTATCTGAAAGTTATCTGAAAGACTGCAATTAGAAGTTAGCAAGGGTCAGGATTAAATGAAGAACTCTTGAGCCCAGAAAGCCAACCGTATCCTGGGCTGCATCAAAAAGAGTGTGACCAGCAGATCGAAGGAGGTGATCCTGCCCCTCTACTCTGCTCTCGTGAGACCTCACTTGGAACATTGTGTGCAGTTCTGGTGTCCTCAACATAAAAAGGACATGGACTGTTGGAACAAGTCCAGCGGAGGGCCACGAGAATGATCAGGGGAGTGGAGCACCTCCCATATGAAGATAGGATGAGAGAGTTGGGGCTGTTCAGCCTGAAGACCTCATAGCAGCCTTCCAGTATCTGAAGGGGGCCTATAAGTATGCTGAGGAGGGACTCTTCATGAGGGACTGTACTGAGAGGACAAGGGGTAACAGGTTCAAACTTAAACAGGGAAAGTTTAGATTGGATCTGAGGAAGAAATTCTTTAAGGGTGGTGAGGCACTGGAATGGGTTGCCCAAGGAAGTTGTGAATGTTCCATTGCTAGCAGTGTTCAAGGCTGGGCTGGACATAGCTTTGGGAGGCATGGTTTAGTGTGAGGTGTCCCTAACCATGGCAGGGGGGTTGGAACTACATGATCTTAAGGTCCTTTCCAACCCTAGCTATTCTATGATTCTATGATTTACCAACGAAAGTGCACTTGTGACGAACTCTCAAGATACACATTTATAAATGTATTCCATAGCTGAGGCCACAGGGACAGACACTGCATTTCAGTGTCTAAGGATGCTCTTCCACCCAACATGTGGCATCCACCACTGGATTACACTTGTCAAATATTCAACAAGAGATACTGTCCCTGTTTCACCATTGTTTTTTGGCCGTAACTGTCTCTCGGCATCATTAATTCGATACATGAAAGTAAATTGCAAGCAGCAAGTGACCATGTGGAAGATTCACCAAGTAAGCTGAGGAATCAGAGTCTGCATCAACCTCTTCTAGCTCATTTGTCAGCAGGTACAGAATCAACACTGAATCAACAGAGGTTTTATGGATACAACATTTTAAGAAGTCTCAAGTAAAAGAAATGGTAAACCATGATTGTAATAAGTATCCTTTCCCTGCTTCCACTGGAAAAGACAACACAAAAATCACACTTTCTTAATAGAGCAAATCCTCTCAGTATGACTATGGAACTACCAGAAATTGTTCAAGGATTACAGAAGGAGAGGCAAAGGATTTGTAAGGTCGTATATGAGAGAAAGCTACGGTTATTGACTATTTGACAAAATGGAGACAGCACTGAAGAAAACTTATTGTTCATGTTTTAAAATTAAATACCTGTTAGAAGCCTTCCTTTTCCTGCTTTATTCTTTTCCCAGTTCAATGTTCCCAAAAGAAAATACCTATAATTCTTCTAAAGCATATAAAATACAATAAAAATATTCAAGAGCATGAAGAGCACTTCAGCACGCATCACTTTTAAAATTTCAGAATTAAAAACACCTGAAAAAAAACCAACTATTGTTCAGTACATCAAGAAACACTACACATCTAAACAGGCCAACATTACTGTCGTGGTTTGAGGCCCCCCTCAAACAGTTCTGCGCACCCCCCCCTCTTTCTTCCCCAGTCCCGGGGAAATGAGGAGAATCAAAAGAATGCAACTCCCACAGGTTGAGATAAGAACAGTTTAGTAACTAAGGTATAACATAAATCACC
>JASSUY010019999.1:0-11742 GCA_032466535.1 Forpus xanthops
ATAGCCCTGAGGAGAAGGACTTGGGAGTATTCGTCAATGAAAGAATGAACATGAGCCGGCTGTGTGCACTTGCAGCGCAGAAAGCCAACCATATCCTGGGCTGCATGAAAAGGAGTGTGACCAGCAGATCAAGGGAGGTGATCCTGCCCCTCTATTGTGCTCTCATGAGACCTCACTTGGAGTATTTGTTTGCTGTTCTGGTGTCCTCAACATCAAAAGGACATAGAACTGTTGGAACAAGCGCAGAGGGGGGCCACGAGTATGATCAGGGGACTGGAGCACCTCCCTTATGAAGACAGGCTGAGAAAGTTGGGTCAGTTCAGCCTGAAGAAGAGAAGACTGTGTGGAGACCTCATAGCAGCCTTCCAGTATCTGAAGGGGGCCTATGGGGATGCTGGGGAGGGACTCTTCATGAAGGACTATAGTGAGAGGACAAGGGGTAACGGGTTCAAACTTACACAAGGAAAGTTTAAATTGGATCTGAGGAAGGAATTCTTTCGTGTAAGGATGGTGAGGCACTGGAATGGGTTGCCCAGGGAAGTTGTGAATGCTCCATTGCTGGCGGTGTTCGAGGCCAGATTGGACATAGCCTTGGGTGACATGGTGTGAGGTGTCCCTGCCCGTGGCAAGGGGGTTGGAACTAGATGATCTTAACGTCCTTTCCGACCCTAACTGTTCTATGATTCTATAATCTGTGATTTTATGATTTGGCAATAAAGTAGATATCATGTATTATAATTCTAGTAATACCAGTAAAAAAAACTGGTTTGATGTCTCAGTGAGAAGTCACTTCTAAAAGGAAAAAAAATCAAATAAAAAACAATAGACAAAAAGCCATTTATAACTATTCATTGACTCATAACTACAGAAGTCGTATCTTTTAAGCCCAATAAATCTTATTGTCCTTAATCTCGCTCCAGGTAAAAATTGGCATGGGTTCTGTTTTTCAAAACCATGGTGTTAAAAATATTCTACTTTAGCAGTGCTTATCTTGCTCTTCAGTAGAAAAAGGCTAGAGAAGTACATGCTGCATAATTTTCCTGAACTGTATCATTCTACAGCCTACTATGTTGTGTATTCAATATTTTAATAAACTCCTTTCTAATTACATATCTGCTTTCAGTTAGCACTATCTATTCCAAGGAAGGCCCTTGCTTAAGGCTCTGAACTATTTGAATGTTTTTCTCCAAAACAGGCCTTACAACCTTCAAAAACCAACAGCAATCTAAGGTGTGTAAGAAGAGCAAAGATACTGATGATAATTGATGACATCATATTGTTTCAGTCTCTAAGTCTATTTTGTGCCCTTTGAAAACTAGGACTACCAGAGAGAGAGTTTTTCCCCCAACGCATTTCCATAATGTTTTCAAATGTTCCTTCATCAGAGCCAAATGGTCAGAGCCACGTGCAAATGCTATTACAGATGTGCAGATATTTTTTCCCTGTTCATTTCCAACATATTTAGCTGCATTCCTGAAGCTGTAATTGAGATGAAGCACGTGTAAAAGTCCTTATAGACTTCTCTACAGCTGAAGCTCAATGAATTTTCCTTCAAGATACATTAGAAACAAAATATTTCCTAGTGTTACTGATGCTGGTTGCTATGTGGTATAAGCGGTCAATCTAGTTCATGTGAAATATTCCTTAACCATTAAGGAAACATCCTTTTGGCATACCCTTTGCACAAAATTTGGCAGGAGTTCAACAAATTACAATTCAGCAGCTGAGGCACAGCCAGCTTGAACTGCTTTGGGTATCTGTATCTCACTTATTCCACTCTCCATTTTATTATCCCCTACGCACAACTAAAGCTGAAAAGATAATAGGGAAAACAGAGGGAAGCGAGAAGTAAGCAGTTCTATGGTAAAAGTGACAGCCTGACAGCCAGGAACAGGTATGATAAAAATAAAAATGGTATATGCTTAAAGCAAGTTGAAGCCTCTGTGTGTTGTGTGTTTATCAAGCTTTCCATCTGAGGCTGTCAGATATACAAATGAGCTGACTGAAGGTATGAATTCATGGGCAGTACTGCATCTTTACACGCAGTATAGTGCAGCAGAGCGTTTACATAACAGTACATGGCTGCTTGCAAAGGTGTTTTCGATTTAATTTTTAGGCATGAATAGTGTTTAATTTCTTGATGTCTGAACTTTTTCCTTTTCTTTCTTCAAATTCTGTTGCTCCTGTCTTTGAAGCCTCTTTGTTGAGAAGTTTGCCTGGATTTTCACTTGAACCATTTATGCTTGTCTTTGCTGGGATGGACATTTTATGCATGGTTCTCTACAGGATATTTACTTTTGTTGTCAGGCCACTGAAGCCTACATAACGTCACTGTTATGCTGGGAAACACATATCTATCCTTGCTTCCAACAGTACACTTCAGAAAACCTGCACTTCCATGACTAGACTGGAAGTACCAGGGACCAGTGGCAAATTTAAATACACCATTACTGAAACACAGCTTCAGATATGCAGAAAATCAGTCTAAGCTTTCTGGTCCTAATGAGCTGATGTAACAACAAATTAGTTGGTAATAGCAGGTGGTACCACATTAAAGAAAGAAGAGAGAAAAATGAGCTGAAACCTCTCCACCATAAGCTTTGCGATATTAAACCCAGTTTTCCAGTGTGTTAATGTTTCCAACCTTGCAAACAAGTCAGTTGACTTCAATAACAACTTGGTAAGCAAAAAGGAAGAACAAAGCAGACAGCCAGGGTAACATATAATGCTTAATTCATGATATATAGCTATTTGGGTGGTGTTTTGAGGAAATCAATAAAGGCAACTATTGTATCTACATGCCACTCTCCAAGCCTGTTGTACATGTAGTTACTGATTCGCATAATGGCTAATCCAGGTGTATATACGCCTTTATGTAGGACTGATCAATGTGCTAGCAACTTTCCTGGACTGTGCCTTTCTGAGATCTGGAAAGAGCCGGCACCTCTCCTTGGGCAAAACACCAATCTTGGCCCCACAGCAGCTCCTATCGGGTTTGTCATTGCCAGGCTGAGCTGGGCAGCCAGTTTCACCAGCATCTGACAATGACTGGCAAAAATGTCAGTAGCTGAGCCCCACTTTCCAAGCATGTCTATCTTTGGGTTTTGTTCCCTCCCGCACCCCTCCTTTCTTCTGCTTTGCACCAGCAGCTCTCTTTTTTAGGTTCTAGTGAGAAGGACTGATCATCTTGCACATCTGGGAGACCCCTGGATAGATTCTCGTCACTTGGTTCTCAGAAGGCATCAAAAGCTCTTCACAGTTGACAGTTACAAGAGTCACTTTAACAGAATCATGCTTTATCTTTCCCTTTTTTTTTTTTTTTTTAGGCTACCTTTGCACCCCTAGCATGGAAATTACTGGTTTAAAAGTAAATGCTAAAAATGCCAATAATGTAGATGCTAAAAAGTCTATGTCCAGTTTGGGCACAGACAATTTGCTCTGCTTAAACTGCAGGTCTGTCCAAACTATATAAGCAAAAATAGTGTCTTTCCTTAACATTTCATTAGCCCTTTTCATTCATCTGTCCTCCCCACCACTGCAAAGCACTCTGGAGGGGGTTGGGGAGTCTCAGCTCTAGATATCTCATGGGTAAAGAGATTTACTTTGCTTTTTGGCCTCAGACACTGACTTAAAGTAAGGCTACTATTGTAAAACAGTGTCAGAGATTGATAACAAACAAAAGTTCCCAGAGAGACTATTAAAACAGTGTTGACCTGATTTTAGTAGTACACAATATTTCCTTGGATTGAAAGCAAGTAAACAAGCTTTGACAAATACCTTACATAAATGGACATTGAAACAGAAAAGATGGTTAAAGATTTAGAAGGATGAAGAGGCTATTTTCTGAAAGGGAAAAAAGAAATATAAGATTGTTTTGTAAAACAGCATTTTACTGAGCTAGAAGCTGTTTGCATCACCAATGTGCCATTTCTTGCCTTGGACAGGTATTATAAAATGTTATTGGGAAAGCTTTTAAAAATCTTAGAGTCATACCTTGTCAGGATCAACTGGGGAAAAACGTAATTCAAAAATCATGTAAGTGACTGAAAGAGAAGTTTGTATTGAGTTTAATCCTCTTTCGGATGAGAAGTGCCAAAAAGCTGCTGAAATCGAGGTGCTCCATATTACTCTTTTGTAGATTCTTCATTATGAATTCAGGAGGGAAATGAGAGTGCTTCTTCTTATAAATTATATTTGGGATAACAATGTGAACTTCAAAACAACAAAGTTCAAGAACTAGCAATAGGGCAGTGGTAGCAAATAGCTTGATCCTTCAACAAGAATTAACTTGTTAGTCTTGAGTTCAGCATTATTGATGCACCTAGAAGTGGTTGATGTCCCAGGTGTGAAGAAACCAATCCATAGTTTTCTGGATTATACTTTATGCCTTCTAAGTAACCTTTACCTTGTTTAGACAGCTACTTACTCCTTAGAGAGCAGTCTGTGTGGCACTTACTCATGATAGAATGGCCAGCGCTGGAGTGTGTTTTGTCTCAGTAGAAGCCCAGTGGAGAGATACATGTTGGGAGAGCGCTTACAGTTCTACAGAGCCATTAGCAATGCATCTGGGTGTACTGCTTGTCCCTGGAAACAGTTCTTGCAGTACGTCTGCTACAGTTAGTAAGTTGCCCAGTTGTTACTGCGCTATAACCACCAGTGCTACAACATGAACAAACTCTGCTTGGTGCTCTTTTGTTATGAACAGACGATGTATCCATGCCATGCTGTAAAATAATTGCTCTGTGCCCAAGAGCATAGATTATATCTGCTTTTCCACCCATCCATATCTATGTGTCTGTCTACACATGTATGCTGTTAACTTTACACCAGCGCTGCTGTTTCTTGGACTCCTATCTGCGTACAGAACTGTTGCTGCACTTGTAAAAGAGGTAATACTTTGAAATTGGTGTCTCACTCATAGTAATGTTTATTTTTAACTTTGTTTTAAAACTTCCAGTTCCTGAGTCTATTCTTACCTTTGTAAATTAACTGTTTAAAACCATTGAGTTTACAAGCTGCAAGAGTTATGCAGTAGCTCAAGTCCAGTCAGTATATACTTCACGGCTTTCAGTTCCTCAGAAGATTCCTAATGTTTATGGGATTTCATTTCTGCTCAGCTGCAGTCTGTGATTATTCAGTGTAATATTGTGTTCCCAGCACATTAAATAGTCGTCACATCTTGGCACCTTCTTCTTTGACCTCTGATCTTTTCAAGTGAGAGTATTGTGATTAAGACAATGAGTCTTTCTGGAGCTGGTTCGGTTGACATGGGATCTTTTGGCAGGCAGCTGAGGTCCTGTCTTCCATTAATAATTGTACCTAGTGATGTGGACAAGGTTTGAACATCTGATTTCTATCTTCTGTCACAGTACGAATTCTGTCTGGTAGAGTCTTCCTACTTTATATACCTGCAGATGCTACAGGTATATAAAGTAGGAAAGCTTATTTGCTCAGATCAAGTGACCTTCATTATTTACAGTGTACTGTTCAGTGGCTTTCAGTAACACCAGCTTTGCAGAAGGGCATTTGCTGCTAGTTTCAATGGCTCTTCTTTGCAGCCCTGCGGGGCTTGACCAAGTTCCCTGTTGGGAATCCTGTGCTTTGGCAGGCTGGAATAGACTGGCCAACAGACACAGAGGGGTTTGCTTTTAAATTCAATCTGATCGTCTGGAAACTCTCTCCTTATAATTATAGAAGCTTTATAAAGAGAAGAGAGATTTCCTGATTGCTGTTCTCTTCCACCTTGTATTTTGAATGAAATCTGGCACTTAATTCAATATTCAAGCCTGTGGTTTGCCCTGTCCTGCTAGTGAGCTGCAATTGATATTCTGTGTATCAGCCATAATATATTTTAAATAGTGGCATGACTTGCTTTTCTGAGTTTTCTTCTTGACAGTCACATTTGCTGTTTAGCCTCAGAATGAGGCTTTTTCTTCTATCTACTTATCAAGTATAATATTTCTGCTTTATCACTGCTCCTGAGGTTATATGTCAGCTGCAATCAACTGCCCCTTGTGTATACACTCTGTCTGCAGGAATGGAAGCCAGCTTCTGTAGCCTGTGTGCATGTGAACCGAGTGTCTTTGCAAGCATTAGTCACACCATTACCGTTGTTTCATTGCCATTGCTTCATAATATGAATTACTGTTTTCTTTACTTAAGGTAGCTGTGGCAACGGGTCCCAGAACTGCTGTTTCCCATAACTCTTACATCATTGCCTCTAAGCTGCATATTTATCTCCCTATGAGGCACAATGTTTCCATAGAATATTTCCCGGCCCTTGACACATACATCCTCAGTTTGAGTCCTTTTTCTTCCACTGGATCTCTTTTAGTTTTAGCCTGTGTACATGTTCCATCTCAGTGGTCCTTGCTGGGAAAAAGAGAAGGTGCACCACAAATTGCATTTAAACAAGCCCAGGGACAGAAGTTAAATGCTATAAGAATGTCAGTAATGGGTTTAGCCATATGCTCATCCTTTTTCGCCCTACTGGGATGCTGCTGAAGTGAGAGGGAGAGGGGCTAGGGAAATTCCAGCTGTCACTGAAACATACTTCTCTGATGATGTAGTTAGTAGCAGTGTACCAGGTGGTGTGCAGTGCATTGAGCAGATTCATTTTAAACAGTTCAGCTGAGGCCATCTATTGATTATATAGTAAATCCAACTTTAGAATTTTTAAATTGGGATCAGGGAGGTTCTGGCACATGGCACATCGCACCGATCCAGTGTAAACTCACCCTGCCAATTCAAATTTATTTAAAAGCAGTAGCTTCAACAGCTTAATATTGTACTATCATGCTTTATGTCAGATTTACTGCTGCTTATTCTCATATAACCAGCATCAAAAGCACTCTTTACGGTGTGCACCTTGGCTAATCTGCCAGAAATACCAGGATCTCATCCAGATTTAATTAGTACTGCTGGGTCATCATGCACAGCGCTGGCATTATTTGCTGTGGACCTGCAGTAACAAATACATACTAGTAAGTGCTCTTGAGCTCTTGGCAGAACTCATGCTGCTATTCAGTCCGCCTGAGACATGGCTACTGCCATTTGTCTTCGAGGCCACAGGAATTAACATCTTTCTTCTTCAACCTTAGCCAGCACACTGCTTTGGCTCTGGCATCTATGGGAAATGGTTCTCGCTTGTTCCTTATTGTCTCTTTATCTTTTACTGTTTCCAGCATTTGAAGGGCAGGAATACCCCCCAAATCATGAGAATGCTTTCTGCTGCCATGCTTTTCTCCTGAAGCACTTATGAACACGTGTGGATCAGATCACAGTTAATATGACTTTTATGCTGTCCATTGGTGCAGTGTAGGGTGAAGAGCATCTCAAGAGAAGATAGAGGAGATGACATTGCTTAAGCACCCCTATTTCTCATTCCCTCATTAGAGTTGCATTGTTCCATTTTGAGTTTTTGCTGGATCTGATACCAAAAAAAAAGAAATATTTTCACATGGTGAAGGTCCCCTCACTTATCCTTTGATGAAAAGTTTGGGGCTTTTTCTCTAATAAATTGCCACCTTGGCCAGGGCTAACCTCAGTATTCTGAGGAAATGGGCTTGGGGAGGTGTGTGCTTGATATAAAAAACCCAGAGCCGTACAGCGTGTTCTGTGTTCAGAATTCCAGTTTACCCAGGCTAGCTGTCATTATAAGGTGTTAGTGACAGGAGTTATTATTTGAGTTCCCTTGCAGAATGAAAATTAAGGCACTGTCTCTCTTCTGCCTGCTCCTCTGTTCATCAGGTACTGATGTGTTGGGAAGAAATATTTGAATTAACTGGATGTAGCCACCCTGTTCTGTTAATCGTACAGAACCCATAGTTTAGGCTATGCATTATTAAGTATTATCTCTTTGCACACCTGCCTGTTGTTGGCATTCAAGCTGATTTGGACTATTTCCTAAGCTGAGATAGCTATTTGGTTTCTCTCATGCAGTCCAAATGCAGTGGGGCAGTGTCAGAGCAGGTCTTCTGTGTGAGTCTCCCCATCTGCAGGAGAAAAGGAGTGACTGAAGTTGAGAATTGGAAAGCTGCCTTAGTTCCCAGCTACATATTTCAGTAGAGATCTGGCTAACAGAGCCATGTCCTTCTTTTTCTCTAGGAATACCAAGGAACAGAAGTCTGTCCAGTGGCTCTCTGGATACATGACTCAGAGGTTCATAAAGGATGGCCTTTGAGTTTGAAACCTGCTCTTGCAGTGAGACCAATTGCATGAGCAGTGGGTACAATTCATCTCATTTTTTTAGGGTGAACCTGTTTCAAGCTCTTCCCAGCCTTTTCTGTGCTTTTGTTTTGAATCCAAAATAGCTCTGTCCACTGAGAAGCACAGGGACTTTCTGTGCTGTATCTACCAATGTGAACTGTTATGAAGGATCTGGGAAACACGTGCCTTGCCTACCAGTAAAGCCCTGAATTCCTGTAAGACAGTTAAAACTTACATCCTGAGCAAAGTGAAGATATTATTTCATTCTCCCCTGAGCTGTTTGCTGGTTCTTCATCCTTGCTGCATTCGGTGCTGCAGTGAGCAGTACAGGGATGGAACACCCAGGTTTCTTCTGGCAGCATCTAAGCCAAAGTTGGGTCTTTGCTTCTGCCACTGAATTCCCACTTACATGTATAAAGGAATCACCTGGTTTGTTTATCAGGCCTGGTCCACATCAAAGTGATGAGTAAGAGGTATGGTAGAAGTGATTCACCTAAAGAGACCAAAATAAAGAAGGTGCTTAGCTGAGATACTCTTCAGTTGTATTTCTTTACTCACCTGCAATTGTCTTTCTGGGTCAGGGAGGACTCTCAGACAATCCCCAGGTCTTGGTATTCCCTACTGCTCTGTACTGTACAAGGCAGTCACTCTCTTTTAATGATCATATCACTTAATAGCCTCCTGGATTGCTCCAGGAGACAATTTGGAGGACATGGATTATACCACATTAAAGTGTGTCTGTACTATTAAAATGCCTGTTCCAGGCGATAGACATAATCAGAAAGCATGAGCAAAATATTGGTCAGAAAGGTTCCACATAAGCAATTTGTGTCACTACTGGGTTTGTGCAGCTGATCTTTTATACTGCTTTCTGTCCCTTGGCCATTCGGAGAATTAAACAATACACAGTGGTACAGTGCAGAGGTATATTACATCTTCCTGCACTGAAACACTACCTCTAATGGCAATCACATTTTAAAATGATGCCTTCTCTCCAGTTCAGCTGGTTTAAATAAAAACAAAATAAGATAAAAGAGCTCTAATTGTGAGAAAGAAATGCCAAAAAACGTCAGGGATGATGCAGCCTTTAAAGGTACAGATGACAAAAGATGGTATTGACCCCAGTGACTCACAGATTTTGCCCTATGTGTGGTGCCTTATTTTATGTAGAGTACCTCAGTAGAACAGCTGCAGACTCTGCACTCTGTGGAACACCGAGGAGTAAATCTACCTGCTATGTAAAGTCCAGCAGATGTGCCCTCAAACACTGCCCCTCAATGTGCCCTGGCTATGGGTCTCGGGCCATGCCTCAGGCAGCTCTGCATGAGCTGAAGTTGCTATTTGTTGCCCCTTTGGCTGCAGTATGAAGCACACATGGATGCTTTCCATACTGGTAGCTAAACTTAGAGCATCGTAATCATAACCTCTTTCTGAACATGTAAGTGATTGCACTGACTGGGTGCCAGGTGTTCAGGCACAGCTTGCCAGGCTCCCAACTTTTAAGGAAAGAGAAGACTGCACTTTTCCTTAAAAAATTACCAGAAATATCCTTTGATAAAATAATTGGGAAATTTACATGCAGATTTTGCTGTTTATGTTGGCAGCCAGAGAGAGATCTTCAGAAGTTCTAACTAAATATTTAGAAAGGTAAGACTGAATTAAAAAGGAGATTTTCTTAACAAAATCCTTTTCTAAATACTGGCTATTTGTGACATTTGGGACAATTTCATGAAACACAGTTTTCGTGAAGCAGTATTCTGTCTGTTTTAGTATTTATATTATTGAAAGTGATATATTTGTGGGAAATAGTGACTACTGGGGAAAAGTTTTGGAAAGAAGGAAATTCCATATAATAGATTAATATAGATGTTACCAAATTTGCTAATATAGAGGTATGCTTAGAATCCATATTTTCTGAAAATGCCACACAAGGTCCTTGTTCTTCCTCAGTATTTACACATATAGACTCACATTTTTTTCCTCCTATCACCTTTTCTAGGGTTACTTTCAGCAATCTCTGTGACTTTTCTCTATTCAACCTGTATTTGTATTATTTACAGATACCTCTGTACTATTCCCAAAAAGTTTTTCATGTTGACTTCTTTATTTGTTATAGTTTATATTTTGTTTTTATGGGTGGCTATAGGTTTTCCTGAAATGACATTCCAATTTTAACATTGCAATATAATGTCAGTGTTAAAATATTATTAAGCAAGAAATGCCCTATGATAATTTAAGCCTCAGAAAATGAAGAGAAGCCTATTATAAATGAAGTGGCTCCTCTGAGGTCAGGCAGGATTCAGCATTGCAAGAGCTTGCTGCCACCTCCACTCACCTTGAGCAGCCCATGATTCCTGAGAGGCCGCTCTCTTTCAGGTGACTCAGGTTTGCAATGTTTGCACATTGCAAGATTGTGCAACAGGGACAAGGGGAGATGAATTCTAGGAGTCTGCTGCCTAGAAGCTTTCTGAAAAGATTACTCGGTCTGTGAAAAAGTCCAGTAATGAGAAATGATGTTGCTTTTGTTGTAGGCCATTGGGTCTTGCATGGTTGTTCCCATTTTCCAGGGCTAATCTCTAAAGTAAATAGTTTTCTTTTTGTTGACTGTCAGCAGTGTTTCACTGTGCAGTGACCTGGATGTGCAAGTGCTGTGGACTAGATAAAGATCTTGTGACCTCTGCCAAATCTATACAAGGTGTATCTCCCACTCCCTAATGCCCCCTGGCATCAGTTTCTTTCAGTCTGAAAGGAAGGAGATTGAGCAATTTGTCACTGCTCATTGAGAAGCAGACTTCACTGCTTGATGGCCAATTCCTTTCTTGCTGGCCTTTCTTTTCTAACTTCTGAACCTCTTTTTCATTTCAGCAGTGATGCTTTGCTCCATTCCTCCTCCTGTCTTTTTTTTTCTTTTTTTCTTTTCTCTGCTTAACTCATTCTTTCTTTACAGGATATCGTTTTACATGTGTCTGCATGTACCTACACAGAAATGAAGTAGATTGCAAAACCTACTTCCAGTAGACCTTACCATTTGCCCAATATTTTCCACTATGATTTCATAGTGATGCAGCAGTGATTTCCGTTGTCAGTCCCTGACTAACTAGAGTGGTCATGACACTAAAGTATCATGTACACACTCTTATTATTTTTGTCTTTAGGTACATGTATTCATTATTTCCTTTCTAAGATATATGAGAGCAATTACTGATGCGAATGAATGATGTCTGAGTAGTGATTTGCATTGCAGCTGCATTTAGTCTTCCTTATATGTAATAAGTAATGGGAATGCTTAGATTAAAAACCTTGAATTTTATTAGAAACTTGCCTTGGTCATGCAAGAATTTTCACCTGGTTCTAAGTTTGCCTATGTATCTGCTGACAGACCTTAATATGTGCCCCAAAAGACTGAAAAGACTGTAAAGGGAGGAGGCTCCTGTCATGGGTTCAGCAGCAGCAGTCTTTTTTCCCCTTTAAGCAGTAGCTGGTGCAGCACTGTGTTTTGGATTTTTGGCTTGGGAACAGTGCTGATAACACCAG
>JASSUY010020000.1:0-11977 GCA_032466535.1 Forpus xanthops
GCCCTGTGTCTGCAGTGCTCAAGGCCAGGTTGGACACAGGGCTTGGAGCAAGCTGCTCTATGGAAGGTGTCCATGCCTGTGGTAGGGGATGGAGATGGAAGAGCTCTAAGGCCCCTTTATCCCAAACCAGGCTGGGATGCTGTGGTTCTGTAAGTCAAAGATAATTCAGGCCCAGTTGGTTCCATGGCCTTCAGATCAAGTAGGAAATGCAAATTACAGCTCTTATTTCAGGGGTACCATTGGGGTGAACCAGGGCTGCTGAGGGGGACCCAGACCGTCCCTAGGTGAGCCCCTGCACCCGGTGCAGGCAGTGTCCCTGTGAGTCATTAACCTGCACTTCCCAGGCTGCAGCACAGGTCTGTGCTCACGTGCACCCTTCAGCCCCTTGCTCAGATCCGATCTGGAGCGTTTGCCTCACTCTGTGGAGCTCTGCAGACACCAAATTAGGCACAGAGGGTGTATATGCCATCGGATGTCATTGATGACCCACGGAAAGCTTTGCACAGTCACCTGCTGGTTTCACCTGCTTTGGGGTCAAGAGTACAAAGGGACGGCTTTTCCTGCCCCACAGCACCCACTTCGCACTACCCTCGATCAGCTCAGGGCTCGTTCCCATCCCAGCAGGGTCACTGGGGCACTGGTGACAGGTCTGCCCAGCCCTGACACTGTGCCACTGCAGCACAAAGCCCTGGGCATAGCAGGACTTTGCAGTGCCAGTGCCCTTCACTTGCCAGCACTGATGTATTGTCTGCAGGGATGGGTCCAGCCCCAAGGCCGGTGAGGCAAGATGCTCACGGGGTCATTTGGGAGCAGCATCACTCTGAAGTGCACGCATCTCCTCTGAAAACAGCTCCACGTCCAACAGCAATATCGTTTTATTCCAAAAAGCAAACCTGCTGATGAAGCAGAGCGGAGGAGAAGGAGCCAGAGCTCTTAAAAGCAGGAAGGGCACAACATGATCCTGTAATTTGGTTTGAGATGCTTAGTGTGAAAGGGATCTGTACCTGAGAGCAGAGACTAAATAAACCCATCGATAACAGGCCGTGATTGCGTAGGGCAGTGAAATATCAGCTGAATTATTAACTTCGACATTGTTACCGTAATCAGACTAATTTATTGACACAGCAGCTCTAATAACTCATTTCCAGCAACTTAGATAATTCTGCTGTGTCAATATGAATGAGAGGGATGGAGCAAACCTGCTGCGGTGGTTCTGTGACTTCAAAGCAAGGGAAAGGATGTGGAGGGGACAAACAGAGCTCATGTGGCACTTGGCACCCAGAGCCTCTTTGGCTTTGTTTTCCCCAAAATGAATGTGTATGAACTGATCACGGCCATTAGGTTTCTGAGCAGCTCACAAGTGATGTGTCAAAACCAGGCTGTGGGTGAGAGAGGGGATTAAACCCACACTTCTGGAAGGTGTCCCTGCCCCTGGCATGGGTTGGAACTGGAGGAGCATTAAGGTCCCTTCCAACACAAACCAGGCTGGGATTCTGTGACTCTACGAGGCAGGATGGGGATGCTCAGGGACACATCTTGTGGAGCACTGGGGTAGAAAAGGATGGTGCTGCAGTTGGGGAGCTGCAGGGAGGGTGAGGAGGGGCAGCTAGGTGCATGGTCACCAGTGTTTGAATATTGCTGCCCCATTGAATTCCTTATTATGGGGTAAATGCTCCTAAGTGCTTGCCAACTTGTGCCCGGCCTCATTAAGCCATGCCCCCGTGCTCCCAGCTCCAGGGCTCCCGGCTCCTGGAACCAGGAGCTGTTGCCTCCTGCCAAGCACAGCACAGAGCAGTGATGCTCAGACCATTGCCTCAAGCGATTAAACCCAGGACCTTGGAAGCCAGAATCCTGGTTTCTGAGTCTTACAACACCGGCACAGCTCCTGGGCTGGATCTTGCAAGTGTCCATGGCACAGGGACATGGATGGGCTTGGCTGGAGCTGCCCATCCGCAGGGCTATGGAGCACCCAGGGGTCAACACAAATCCCATAGAGAGGGGCTTTGGATAGTGTCCATAGAAATGCCTTAGGATATCATATCAGGTGACTTACAGAGCTGAGCTGCAACCTGGCGATCACCAAATGTGGGTTTCTAATAGAAAACAGTATCAATAGCAAAAAGATCTTCAACGGTGGACAAAGGATTTATTATTTCATCAGTGAACGATGTATCAAAGCACCAATTTCCAAAGCCCCCCATGGCATTGGTGTGCTTTGTATGGAAGATGGGCAAATCACATTCTGCAGCCAGCTTGGACTGCCTCATGGCATTTGTGTGCGCTGCACGTTGGTGCTGATGGGGTCACAACACCAATGGTCCCTCTGCCTGCACCGGCTGTGGTTCATCCTCACGCTGGGGCACCTCCTTGCCCCAGGTCAGCTGTGGTGAGGCTCTATGGGTTGAGGTTTGTTGGAGCAGATCAAGGCTCTGGAAAGGTCTGGGACCTGAGGTTGCACCCTGCTCTAGTGGAAGGAGTCCCTGCCCATGGCAGAGGGTGGAACGGGGTGAGCTTTGCTTCCAACACAAACCAGTTTGGGATTCTATGTGGTGCAGTCGAGGGATGAACATTTCAGCCGTGCGCTGCCCTTGCAGCTCAGATCCTATCTTTCCCTTTACATGCATTGAAATGACTCATCCATAACTTAATTCTGAGGGGTTTACCAAAATAACTCCTGGGCAAGTGTGTTATCAGATACAGTTTGAAAGATAACCCTGGCACCAGTAAATGGGAGCTTTGTGTGGGGCACAGACAGATGGACGCTGCTGCTGCAGCGTTGCCGCTTTGGGAGGAGCTCTTGCCTTAGGTTATGTTGGTCAAGAGTCATCTCATGTCTTTGGCTTCACTCTGTGGATTTATATCCCAGACTGGGCAGCAAAATCCAACCTACTGCTGCCCTCGGTCTTCTGAGCTGCTCTATCAGAAGCTCCTTAGTTGGAATAGATTGATATTCATCACAGACCAAACCCGTGTTTTAATTATGCAGTAGCAACAAGAGATTTAATAAGAAAAAGAATCAATAAAACTCGGTTTATTGAACTTCCCAAAGGCAACCACAGTATCCCCTTTATTGAATTTCTGATCAGGTTATGGGCCTCGGGAATGGCCACTTTAAAATGAGAAATGCACTTTGCCATCGGGTGAAACCCTGTCATATTGCAGCCTGGCTGAGGCCTGTTACTTCTGATGGATGGGGTCCTGCACACCTCCCTGTCTGGTTGCAAGGCATTCCGTAAACTCAGGTGAATGTCTCTGGGGTTTTGAGCTGTGGGATGGTCCCAACCAAACCATTCCATGGCTCTGTGACACCATTCCATGGTTCTATGACATGGGTCTGTACTCTCAGGTGTCTTTGGAGGTTGCTACAAGGCTGTCTGGAAGACATGGAAGGAGATGTGTTGTGGTGATGCAGCACTTGTGCTGCTGGGCTTTGCAGAGAGCAAGCTGGCCTGCAGGCTGATGAACCAGGGGCTGATGTGCACCTCAGAGGGCTCAGGAAGGAGCTCGTGTGCAGCAGGAGCCCTGCAGAGGTCCATTTGGTATTCCTGGGGAAAGCCTTTCACTCCCCATCTTCGGGGCTGGGTACCACCGGCACCACATCATCCTGCAGTCACTGAGTATGTGTCCTTGCTTGGAGCATTTGACAGGAACACCGCAGCCTTGGCACAGGGCAAATGGGACAATCAGTTCTTGTCTTGCATGATGTAAATGTATTGGGGTTTAACCTCCCCAGCTGCTTTATCACTGCTCTGAGAGTGACGCTTGGTTGAGCACTCACTGCTGCTGGAGCCAGGCACCAGCCAAGGGAAAAGGACATTCTTCAGCAAAGAGAGATCATTTTGTTATTGCGGTTGGATAAAACATCACTGAGTGTCTCCTGCTGCAATTCCTCACTGGCACAGTGGAAGTAACCGGGCTTCCTCATGTGTGCTGGCTCAGGAGGTGACCGATGGCAGGGATGGCCAGCAAAGGAGCAATCCGATTGAAGAGAACAGTAACCTGCAGCTTGTCACCATCTCATCTGCCTTTCAAGGACCTTCAAATAATCACGAGCAGTAGCATGGAAGGGATGGGAAGGGGGAGGCACTGATTGTCCTGATACTAAAGCATCTATTTCCAGAGTGTTTTGACACATCCCATCTCCGTACCTTGGTGTCTCTCCCCCTCTTCATTAGGTGCAAGTGATAGCACAGATTTAACAGAGAAATGATCAGCTTTTGGAGACCAAAATGGTCAAGGAGGTGGTTTAGTGCAAGGGCCTGGAGAATGCATCACCAGAGGCTCCCCTGCCCTGTCTGGGAAAAGCCATGAATTGATGCAGAGGCTCTGTCACCTCTTGTGGCTTTATTCTAAGGCCTCAATCTCTGTTTTCAGTATCCAGCACCCAACATGCAAGGTGAAACCGTCTGGCTTTAGTTTGGAGCCACTGAACCTTGTCACTCTTCATCCTGCTAAATGAGAAGCCCTATGGAGAGTTCGTGCTGCCTTGCCCTGTGACATTTATGTACCATAAGAGTTGTTAATACTGCAAACGCTCCTTTAGTTCTAAGTACTTTATGTTGCAGTATTTAAAGGTTCAGGACTTCTTACACCTGAGGTACAGGAACCAGTTCTACATTGTGGTGTCTGCACGTTGCAAGAGACAGACTACAACCTCCCCCTCGTTTTGCCCCAGGATGGGACAAAACTGTGCCCAAATGTGGGCAAAGGGTTCCTGGGCATATCTTTGTGTTTGTCCTTTAAAGCCTGTTCACATCATGAGCCAGTGATCTGCAAACACATCAGGCAAAATCCAACTGACTCCAACCTGCCCCATAAACCACGAGTGGTTGGGGATTAAGTCTTCACACTCTGAAGTCGCTCCAGAGCAGGGCGGGTGCTTCTGTCCATCTGCCAGCCCAAGGGCCTTTGTAAATGCCGAATTTGGTTCTCCTGATGGATGGTGTAATAACGGTGGCTCCCCTCAGTGCAAACAGCCCGTGGGCTGCAGGGCGGGCAGGGTTTGTTCAATCAGTGTGTTTACAAGAAGTCATAATAAGTGGGGCTTCTTTCCTTTGCCACAATTTATTATCAAAACAAAGCGGCCCAAAATATAAATACATTGTCTGCAACGAGATGCGTTTCAGCATATTTCACATGGTTTGTGTTCAAAGTGGCTCTTTGTGCTCTGCAGTGGGTTGAAGTGAGGGCTGAATCTCTGCGCATCCTTCATCAGTGTTGGGGTTCGCTGAGGCTTCTCCATGCTTGATGGTGACACCAGCAGGGACAAACCGGGGAGAACTCGGAATTGATTCTCCTTTGACTTCATCCTTGAAACATCCAAAATGCTCAGAGAGAAACCGGAGCTCAATGCAGCAGCCAGAGGATTGCCGCTGACTGGGGCCAACCAGAAAGGGCTGGAGCTGCAGAGTGAGCCACAAGTCACTGCTCCAAAGTCATACAGACATGGAATCTCAGCCTGGTTTGCGTTGGACAGGACCTTAAAGCTCATCCAGTTCCAACCCCTGCCATAGACAGGGACAACTTCCGTTAGAGCAGCTTGCTCCAAGCCACTGTGTCCAGCCTGGCCTTGAGCACTGCAGGGATGGGGCAGTCACAGCACCCCTTCCAGTGGCCCTGGGGTCCCACTTGCTGCTGCTTCCTGAATCCAGGACAAGCTGTGACCCTTTCCAGCACAACCCCAAGCAGGAGCTCACTGCAGTGCCCAGGCTTCCCATGAGGAAAACCTGGGAGACCATCAAAGTAGGAGCTGGTTAATTTATAACCTGTTGTTCCCAAGTGAAACGGCTGCAGATTAATAATGCACAGAAAGGAGCTGACGCTCAGCCGGGCATCTCAGAGTAGGAATGTCAGGAGCATTAATGCCAGTGAGCCACAGGGAGACTCGTGTCCCATAAATAGTGGTGATCTGTAGGACTCAGCCTGTAAATACCTTTCCGGTCCCATCACCCCTGGAAGAGATCCTACCAGCCCCAACTTACTGTACCCAAATTGCTTGTGGATCACAAGCTTCTGTTTAAGAGTCAAGTTTGGGTTATTGCTCACTTGAAAGTCCTTGAGGATTCCTGGGTGCTCGCAGGCAGCTCAGAGATGGCTCTTTGGCTGCAGATGCCCCTTCCTCCCTCCCTGTGGGAGCAGGGAGGTCTGAACTCATGCCCATATAACGCAGTTGCACCAGCTTTGCTGTGGTGGGAACCCTCTTGGCCATCCCAAGAAGCTGCTGGGCCCGGGGAGCTTCTTCACCAAGCACCTGAGCATGGAAGAAGCTGCTCCATGAAAGCTGGCTAGGTCTGCCATTGGGATTAGATGGGAACAAGTGTGTGGGTACATGCACCTGTGTGTCCGTACAGTGCAGATGGTAATGCACGGATGTATGAAACGAAGAGTAATTTGATGTATTCATCATCAGCCAAGGCCAGATCCAAGGTCTGCTGAAGCCTGGCACTGCTGGAGGGAGCTGGGAATGTCCTGGGCACTGAGGACTTGTGGGATTGAGGGATCACTGCGAGATGGAAGAACACCTCAGTCCTTCATGGAAAGTGGACCAGGTATGCAGCTCCTGTGGGTAACATCACTGATCCCAACCCTTTCCTGCACTGATGTCATCTGAACTACTCAATTGAATATGCAGCATCTTACCTGTGGGCAGGCAGATGCTCCCGCTTCCAACAGGGACCAGCTCAGCCCTACGGTGGTGGCCCAGCAGCCCACACTCATTTGAACACTGTTTTCCAACCTGTCACAACAGTGCGCTGATAACACTCATTTGTAGTCAGTGCATTTGGTTTCCTGAAGCGTACTTGGGGATGCAGTGGAAGGGGTCCCTGCCCGTGGCATGGGCTTGGAACTAGGTGGTATTAATTTCCTTTCCAACACAAACCATTCCATGGTTCTATGATTACATGATCCTGTGCCCCCTTGGGCCCAAGCACAGCTCTGACCCTGCACAGAGATCCAGGATGAGCTGCGAGTGCAGGAAGCACATGGAAAACCACCACCAGCTTCCCACTGATGGTGGGGCTGCTCCCAGGGTCCGCTTTTCCTCAGGTTAAACTTCATCAAAGGAACCTGTGCCTGTGGAACACTCCTCACACCCCACCAAGGCTCCTGTGGCTCTGGGCAGAGACCAGTGCAGCTGAAACAAGCACTTATCCTCAGAGTAGGATCTTTCTGCTGTCTCTGGGCAACCAGACCTGCTGGCTGCTGCTCTTCCTGTCGGTCAGGATAAAATAGATCTGCTTTTTGTGGCTCCATCTTGCTCATGTCACAGCCTTCAGTGCTCTCTAGACTCTGCTTTTTCCCTTCAGCACAGTTCTCTGTTGTGATCTTGGGTTTTGTTTAACTCAGATCAAATTAACTGATAAAAGAGAAACCTAAAATTAGATGTTCTGTGGAGCCCGGGCTGAGAGGTTCTTCTGCCACTGTGTGTGGGACTTGGGCTGGGAGCAGATCTGCAGTGAGGCTGAGCAGGGGTTTCATGGCATCATGGAATGGTTTGGGCTGGATGGGACCTCAAAGCTCCTCCAGCTCCAACCCTGCCATGGGCAGGGACACCTTCCATAGAGCAGCTTGCTCCAAGCCCTGTGTCCAACCTGGCCTTGAGCACTGAACACAGATGGAGCACACGATGTGTGGCTCTGCAAAGTGACCACAGCCCAACCACTGTGCTCGGTGCTGCCCCATGGCCCTGCACAGCTTTTGGAGTCTCACAAGTGGTGCTCCATCCCTAATTCGGACTTGGCCTCTTTGGCACCAAGAGGGTCCCTTTCTGTGTCAAAGCACCCACAGATGAAGCTATTCATGCTTGCTTCTGGTCCCCACAAGTGAAAGACTTCAATGGAGCAGCCGCTGTTGATGGCCAGCTGCTCACATGTGCTCACTAGCAGGTAACAATGAAGTGATGAGGTTTCCAGTTCTGCAGCATCATGTGGGCTGAGAAACTGTAAATGAAGCCACTTTTGATGCTATCGGCTGCAGAGCATCCGTTTCAAGGTTTCCATCTGCACTGTTGATGTTAACTCCTGCACCCTGCAGCTCAGGCTCTGCCCCAGCTGCAGGAGAAGTTTATACCCAAAACAGGTTGCAGCCATGGAGCACCTGCCCATGGGACACTTCCTTTATTCCCCTTCTTCCAGGAGGATAACCCTGCAGGACAGCAGCCATGGAAAGTTGCAATTGGGAAGATGAGCTTCACTGGGTATCTTCCCTCTGTATTAGAGTGACTGTTTCTCTGGGGTGAGACTCTAAATGGACTCTGAGTCCAGTGAGCAGTAAGGAAACAAGCATGACACTTGGAATGAGACTGAACTGTGTATGGTCTTTTGCCGTTTCTCCTCCGGAGGTCATTAACTTGGCAGAAACACATGGTGATGTTTTACCAGCTCACTAGAGTGGCACATTGAATTCTGTTGTGGTGGGTTGGAATTGCCCCTCCTAATGACGGATGTTAGTGGAGATGGTGCAGGTAAGAGCTGACCTGTACAAGCTCTCAGATCCCACTGGATTCTATCAGCAGCAGTCCCTTGTGAAACACTGGTCATTGGAAAGGCCTGTTACTAAATAATGCTGCACATGACAACACCGAGCTGAGTGATGGGACTGACGGGCTGGAGGGAAGGGATGGGATCCTGAGGGATCTGCACAGACCGGAGAGGTGGGACCTGATGGAGTGCAACCAGGCCAAGTGAAAGGACCTATCCTTGGGTCAGGGCAATCTGGATGGAGAAGTCCTGAGGAGAAGGACTCGGGGTGCTGGGTGAGGAGAAGCTCCCCATGACCCCGCTTCAGTGCGCATTTGAGCCCGGAACCCCCCCATGTGCTGGGCTGCACCCCCAGAGCGTGAGCAGCAGCTCAGGGAGGGGATTCTGCCCCTCTGCTGCATGAAGAGGAGACCTCAGAGCAGCCCCAGTGCCTAAAGGCAGGTGGATGGAACCACAGGGGTTTGATGCTCCCCTCCACCTGCAGCTCCAGCACAGCACAAGCTCTTCAATGCCATTGTGCCACCATGTCCCTGGCAAGAGCCATCAAGGAAGCAGACTGGTCACTCCACTGAGCTTTTATTCTAAGGGATACACACACATGGATTTGGTACACAAACAAGCTTGTTTTTAAGGCAAACAATGATCGCAAAATCCTGTTTCTGTACACCTCAGCTCCCGTAACCCCTTTGGCGGAAGGACAACATATTACAACCAGTTTTAGAAAGGCATCTTTAAGGAAGTGCAGCAAAAATACACCTTCCCACCCCGACAGTAGATGGAAACAACAGCTTTCGTTGACACTGGAGCTCTCTGAAGTCAGTTTTGAAAGTGCATTCTCCAGCCACATCCCATGGCTGGCAAATAGTGCTCAAACCGCTCTGTAAACAAATCAAAACCAGACATTCTCTCCCAATTGCTGTTAGTTAAAAGTAGGTTTTTCATTATACCCCCCCGGGTTAGGGCTGCCTTTTTGCCATGTAAGCATCCTCTTTCACTAAAGAAAGCATGATGCAACAACATGAAGTGAACTGAGGTGAGACCACCCCTGATGCTGAGGAGAGGACCCCATGTGCTGCTGCTCTGGAGGGTGCCCTCTCTCTGATGACTCCAGGCCATGCCATGGCTGAGCTGCTCTCTCAGTGCCGTATGTGTGATTGACCATGGGCAGGAAACCCAGAGTGCTCCTCTTGCTGCTCTAAAGAGCTGTAGAAGGCATCGATCCACTCTTCCTCACTGAACATCTCCCTCTCGGCATCCCAGATACGCTGAACACTCTGAGTGTGCTGCTGCTGCTTGGCAATGTCTTGACAAAGAATCATAGAATCAACCAGGTTGGAAAAGACCTTTAAGATCATCAAGTCCCCCCTTTCCCCAGCACTGCCAAGTGCCTCTGTGGGTTTAGGCTGGCTCTTGGATTAACATAAGATGTTATTAGCTTGTAGGGCACACTCAAATGCCACCCAGAGAAAATCAGACTTGTATAGATGAGGAATTAGACAAGGTGATAGCAGAACAAGAACAGCGAGAGTCTGTTTCTCTGCTGCAGAGTCACTATTATCAACAATGGAAGAGAAGTACAAAGGTTCTGTGCAAGAACTTCCCACCAGATGCAGGATTATTTCTGCTTTAAGGCCCCTGAATTCGACACTACATGGCACATAGTATATGGTGTAAAACAATACAATATACTCCATGCTCTTAGCATCTAATTTCACCCAAGAGCCCATGAAAGAGGAGACATTAGAGGCTGTCGTCTACAAAAGGATGAAGGAAATGAGGTAAAAATGGTGCTCTTTAAAATACGAACTTCAGATGTGACACAAATGGATTTGAACTCAGTTTTCTAATGAAGACCAAGGGGAAAGATGTGATTAATGCTCCCACTCCAACCCACCTCTTCCAGTCTGCTCCATTTAACAATTCCCAAGCTGCCGTAGCTCTCAGATTTAGGTTTTTGTAAGAAAGAAGAAATAAACAATTTTGGGTACTATGTGGGGTCCTGTTTTGGCCACTTCATAGGACATGTTAGCTATGAGGAGGTTTAGAGTGGCACCCCCCTTCCTTAAAATACATGGGATGTTCATTTTACACCTGGGCACATGCATCTCCAAATAGAACAACTCGCCCGAAAGCAGTACTTTTGGCTTTGTAAGCCTTCACCATTAATCTACAGGAAGAAGAGCACGTACTGGCTCTTACAACCTGCTTATCGCTCTCTCCATCTGCTCAGAGTGGGTTTATAGTGTGCTTTGCAAACAGCAATTCTGGCTAAGCCTGGGCAGTCCCCAGGCTCCTATTAAAGCAATCACAGATTCCCACTCGGAGTTCTTGTCACAGTGCTTCACCCTCCTCAGCAAACGAGCTCACTTTGGCATCCACGCAGTGAGTTTTCATCAGGATGAATCCATGCTGCCTTAGTTCTAGACAGAAAATGATGCACGGTCACTGGTACGACACAGCCTTTTCAGCTTTAAGCCACTGGAACCCAGATAAAGCCTCCTAATTCTGTTTTCTGTCAATTCCTCTCTATTTTGCCTCTTTCTCCCATGGTCCCTCCAGAAAAAAAAGGAGGAAAAAAGGACTCTCTGAAGCAGATTATCTTAGCATTAAACTATATATAGGAGTGGGTCCCGTTGGTAATTTAATCTGTTGAATCTGTTCCAAGTGTCCCCGATAGAAAACCCATTTTTTTTTCCACCTTAATGCAAGAGAATTCCCTCCAAACTCTCTCTTAGGCAGACAAAATGCCATGTTCTGCAGCTCAGTTCTGACCAACAGCAACAAGAGAATGCAGAAACCAACCCAATTCCTTCCTGTGTTTGTGAACTCCTGGCACGTCGGATAAAGAACTGTTCAGCACTGGGGGCCCACTCAGTAATTGCACTTTGAGCTATTTACACGATGCTGACGAGTTACAGACACCCCAGCTCACAGTAAGGTTTAAAATGACACGTTGGCAAGAGCAGCTTCCATGCAAATGGGCTGTTCCTTCAGGCCGCTGTCCGTCGGATCTCCTCCGTCAAGGTGATGGACCTCTCCTTGATCTCGTTGTTGGAGCACTTGGAGACAGCGTTGGCTGCTTGGCAGAACTTCTGGAGCAGGATCTTTCGGAGCAGCAGGTAGACCCACGGATCCAGTATCTGGTTGAGGGAAGCCAAACGTACGGCGGTCAGGAAGAAATTGCATTCCTTGTGCAGTTCTGAGCTTTGGGCTTCACTGGAGAATCCCTTGCAGTGCTCAAACGATGTGTGGCTGAAGATCATCTTCAGCATCGTTATCTGAGGAAGGCCAGGGGGAAAAAGAGGTATCTGTTAAGAGTCTGTGTATCACTGCATGCAGATATCCTGGAAGGTAAAATCATAGAATCAATAGAATCCCAGCCTGGTTTGGGTTGGAAGGGACCTTAAAGTTCATCCAGTCCCAACCCCTGCCATGGGCAGGGACACCTTCCATAGCGCAGCTTGCTCCAAGCCCTGTGTCCAACCTGGCCTTGAGCA
>JASSUY010020002.1:0-25024 GCA_032466535.1 Forpus xanthops
CTACACCAGCTACTGCTTAAAGGAAAAATAACTGCTGCTGCTGAACCCATGACAGAGACTGAGGTGAGGGGTTGGGGGAGGAGAGAGAGAGAGAAAGGGACATTGAGGAAAGGTGGGTAATTCTGCAGACATTCTGTATAATTTAGATTACACGTTCTGACTCTTTGACTGTTGTTTTACTAGAGATTCTTAAGTTGGATGTGCTTGCAACAAGAAAAGGCCCTGCCCTGAAAATAATACAACTGACAGTCTTAACTTTTAAAATGAGTGAGGTAGATGGGAGTTCTCCGTGACCCTGTGAACCTCTTTCCAACATCTTGCTAGTGTTTTAGAAGCTTCAGCAATAAAAAAGAAATTTTGTTCCAAATAGGTGAATGCCTTGAGTATCTTTCCTGGTTATGATGTGGTTTTGAGCAAGAATTTTTAAAAGTACCCTATGAAATATTCAAGCAAGCCAGCTACATCCGAAGAATAAAATCCATTAACACAGGTCACAGGAATAGGTTGCTCAAGAGTAGTGCTGTTAATTAGGGTGTGCAGCTTTTGCATATTGTATGAATTCATGATATTTTAGTCTAAGTAAAGCATGAGAAATAATCTTTGACAAACTTTTCTAAAAATAGAATTATTTTACCAAACTAATAATGTAAAAATAGTGAAAACATTCCATCACTCCTCATACTGAATCCAGTAGCATGATGCCTTAAAGGGTTAACTTAGCATGAAGGCCCTACGCATTTTGGCAAGAAGAGAAAATCTGTGCACAACACTGCAAAATAGAATTGCCTTGTGAAAAAGAACAAAAGCAGACAAGAGTAAAAGCTGGGTTCAAATGCATCTTTTGAAATCAATGAATGAGTCACACTTGAATTTTCACAGAAAGCCAAGGGTGCTGCTCTTCTGTTTTATTCCTCTGAAAACACTGTTAACATACCATTTGCAGCTTGGTATCAACTGCTGTTGATGAGTTCCTTGAATTTCCGGATAGCACTGTTATTAAGGAAAGAGGCAGCGGATGCACCTAGACTTTCTTCAGTGTTGAATGGGACAATAATTCTTCCCAAATTTCAGAGATGAAAAATGGCATCACCCAATATGAAATCAGCTTAGGAGGTCCACAAGAGAGCATCTCTTTTCATAAACTTTTATGTAATTTGTAATTTTTACTTATCTGCTTTTCTTTACTTCTCATCACCTTATTTGAAATTAGGACTATGTTACCATACTTTCTCTGATTACCTTTACAGCAATTTCTAAAAAGTATTTTGTTATTTTGGATAAACTTAGATACCCAGTGTGCAGTTTAAGCTTGAGCCTTGTGGTTTACTGCATTTCTCCTAACAAATACATGTGGGAATGACATGCAAAGCCAGCAATATCAGGTTTGGCGCTTTCTTTTTTTAACAATGTACATACAGTTAACTAGAAGTATACAGGACATCTTGACTTAATGAATTCTCATCACTTCATTATCTATAAGAGAAATCACAAAAGAATAATTAGGCAATGGAAGACAAGAATTATCTCCCACAGAAATTTTGCAGCATGCCAATATGCTTAATATCTCAAAATGTTAATGATGACCCTTCTATATTTGTGTAGACTGAACAGTAGAAAAGATAGTGGCATCTTTGACCTTAGCAATTCATATTTTAGTATTGTTTGCTATATTACATATATTAAAAAAAGTGATGAAAAAAATTGAAATAGATTTAGTTATTCTTTTTCTTATTTCAGTAACTGTAATCAGAAAAAACTTTTAATGGTTTAAACCCCATATTCAGCCAAAGTACCTAGTTACACATCCTGCTTTATTATATATCTGAGCTCTGGGACTTTCCCACTGAAGCATATTCCCTGATTTATCTTCTGTCTAAACTACTTTTTACATTATGACTCTGTGCTGCAGCCTTTGATATTCCCTGTGACATCATGAGACAGCTGTGTTACATTGTGTTTAAGCAGTACTAAACCTTTAAACTTTAAACGAATATTTTTCTTCTTGGAGTTATAAATAGAATATGTAATAAGCATCTGTGGGATATGCAATTAATGTCACTTGTGAGGAAAGACCTTCATGATGCACTTGGGTTTTGGCACTCCTAAATTATGAGCTTTTTACTACACTTATGGGATAAATTCCATATCCCCCAGATACTTATTATGTATCTTCCATCTCCCTTAATTCCTATTAGCTGGATTAGTAGTTGTTGTGATGTTGAGGTTTATGGTCATTTAACTGGGGTGATTCTCAGTGATCAATAAATAAACTTCAGAACTTCAGTATTATTATTTTCTAGCAATTCCAGTGTGTATAGCTGTAGCAATTTACATTAAATGCTAGTAGGATATACCAAAAACTTTGGTCAGCAGTGCACACTGCCATATCCAGTACATAAATTTCAAAAACCAAGCAACGATATAAACAAAAAAGGCAGATTTTAGTAGGAAAGAATGAGCTGAATTACAAGGTTTAGGGGTGAATAAGACGGGTGTATTACCTTTAGCCTAATTCACCTAGAAAATAAATATTTTGTTGTTAAATGACGACATTATTAATGTTCTAGTCACAATCATTATCAGGAGAGTTTGTCAAACTGGTACAGAACGGTCTAGATTAGTTGTCAACTCATGAGCAAATAAGAATTTAAAAGACTCAGTAAAGTCCAGTGATTAATTGTTATATATTCTGATTCATGCCTATCCCATTTTATCTAATTTAATAAAAGTCTAAAATGATGATTAATCCTTTCACACCAGCAGTTGCTGGTACATCCATTACATGTCCAATCTGAATTCCTGTGCCAAGGAGTTAACTACTGTTTTGAACTTGGTGTGAAAAATATCATTATAAATTTCATTAACCTGATCATCAAATTTAAAAAAGTCAACTCGTAAAATCCATTACTACATATCATGCATCGAAGATTAAAAACTGGTCCTCAGTGGGCAGGAATAGCCAGGATTTAATTCCCACAGCATATGTTTAAAGTGCTCATATGACATTATTGTATCTCTAATTATCAGAATTTTATGTTTATTAACCCAAGTGAATTAAGAATCTTGTTTTGCATAAAATTTAGCATGCATGTTAAATTGACCATTAATTCAGAGCATATCAATGTATATGTATTTACTACAAGTGCAAAGATATTTGTTTAGCACATTGTAATTATTTTAGTATTTAGTGAATTGCCTTCCTTTAATTTTTCCTTCTCAGTTAAAATAATTTACTTGTTCAGTGCTTCCAGTTGGCTATCTTTGAGTGAATCCCCATGGGGGACATTGATTTAAATCTTACTTCAAGCAGTCCTTCTGGAGGAAACTTGGAGTATTTCATGTTTGCACTATGTCTCAACTGTAGCTAAGTCTTCAATAAGATCTTTTTCATACTATGGCGCTGTTTATTCTTCACTGCCACTTTTCCGCTCATCCCTGGTTAGGTCCAAGAGAGATGCATCTACGCTGTGCATTAAATGTGCCTCAGCGTACAAACAGGCACAAAACCTGACAGCGGTAAAGGGTGCCGGATGGATTTATTGCTTATTCACGTGAGGGTTGCTCAAGATAGAAATACAGGAAAAGCAAGGAAAATAGGACAGGCCTCCTTTTCCCCATCCTGGGGCGGGATTTGAACCCAAAGCCGCGGCCTGGAACCTGGTCTAGAGGCGGTCCCGGTCTCGCCCGGCCCCGGCTATGGCTCCGCCCACCGCATGGCGTGCCAGTGGTTTCCAAGGAAACGGCGGCTGCTGCCGGGCCTCGGCGTGAGGGAGCGAGCCCGAGTGGAGCGCTTGCGGCCTGCGGGGCCGTCTGGTTGTAAAGAGCTCCTCGCGGGGAATGTTTCTAAAATAGGGTATCTAGTGCACCCTGGGGAAGAACAGAAAACAGTTGGGACAGAGCGCCTCTGTCGCAGGCAGTATAAAATGAGTTATTTTCCCCGCATGGCTGCTAAACGCAGCCGTGTAGTTGACTCCAGAGGGATCTAAGTTACCTGGCTTGAGGAAACAGGAACTGTGAGGGGGTTTACCAAATCAAAACCACCGTTATTTTGATTTTTATTTCTTTATCCTTTATTGGAATAATTATGAAAACCCACCTCCTTCCCGAATTAAGTTTGTGACTGCAGGATCCACTTGGGCTCCAGACATAAAATTGAGGCCTAACAGGTGCCACATGGCAATGCTTCTGTGAGCAGCTGACTATGGCTTCTGCTGTCTGTGCTTGGCGTGGCTGTAAGCTGAGGTATTTTGGGCTAGCACGGCCATTATTATGTCCTGTGGGGAGCTGTTTGGCTTCACTGCTTGGTGAGGTTTCACCTTCCATGTTCCTCTTTGGCCTGCCCTAATGGCTTTGTCCGTTTCCCTTACCCCTCCTCAGGAAGAAGGTGGTGACGTTAGGAAGAGTGGAAAGTCCCTTATTTACCCAGTAGTTCAACCCTACCTGGTGAAACATGCTTTCGTCATTCCTTTTGCAGACAACTAGCATCATTTCACCAGCTAGTTGTCGCAGAGATGTTTATCACATACTCAGATTATGTTGGATTTGGAAATGCACATTTGTACCTTAAGACAGCTTAGGTTGTCCTGATAGAAAGAAAGTGCCTAGATGATTTTACTCTTGAATGGAACAAAACTTATTTCTAGACTCACCTTTAAATCAAAAAAGTTTGTCTATTGTAAAGTCCTTGCCTTTAACAACCTTGTTGATTAAATTATCTTTGATCTATTTTTTGATGTATCTTTTATCTAAATTGTCTTTTGATCTATTAAATGCTGGGCTTAGAGCAGCTTTTTCTTCTAGCAAATGATTTAAATGATCTGCAGGACTTCACCTAAACTTCACCAAATTCTCTGTAGAGATTGCAGGTGAATGTGTATGATGCAGTAGTATCCCCCCAAAATTCAACTCTATGGGCTGGAATAATATCCAGTTGGGTTTTATCTAGTCTAAGATAGATTAAAGATTGATTTAAGAGGTTAAAGTTAAGGTTACTGATAAGGATTTTTTATTTTTTACTTTGTTTTTACATTTCAGCAGTTTCACAGAAAAACTTCAAATATTGTTAGATGGCTTTTGGGGCGTGTCCATTCCTGAAAACATGGCAGAATTTTTTCTTGAGATGCTTTCAGTTAGTGGCATTCAGGCAGAGGTGACTTTGTGTTGGCTGCTGAATCACCTCACAAGAGAAGTGATTTGTAATAAAATTTTTCACCAGTACATCTGAATCTTTCCAAGTCATTTATTCTTACTTAAGTCTCAGAAACTGGTAAGTTACGTGATTTTTGTAATTAGCTCAGTAAGCTTGGGAGCAAACCAGACTACCAACTGAAAACAAGAGAACATGGTAATACATGGTTAATAAAGAGGGATTAAAAGTTTGAGAGACTGGTAAAGGACATACCGTGTGGAAGGGTTGAGGCAGGAAGGGGAGGAGAAAGTGAGGGGGGGTGAAGAGACTAGATGTAAGACCTTACTGCTTGAATTGCTGAACCAGAGACTATAAGGCATGTTTGCATTGTAGCTCAGCCATTAAATAATGCACAAAGGTTTATCTCCTATTGCCAGTTGCAGCGCTGGCCTCGTAGTCAAAGAATGAAATAAATACCTAATGTGTAAACCTAAACATATGTAAAATAGACAAATGCAGCTTTAAACATAGAGTTTCTCATTTTTCATGTATGTGACTTACACATAGGATAAAGTGGGTAAAGTCTTACATATGCAGAAACTATTACACCCCAAATTGTTTAGCTAACTCTTAAGAAAGAAGGAGGGGAAAAAAAAAATGAAAAACCACACACACAAAAAAAGCATCTGGTTTAACTGATTCTGGTATGAGTAAGGGAGGAAAGAAGGTTCTTCTTTTTTTCCTGTTTCCTCTAGTTATAAAAATTACAGTGATTACACATCATAAAGCCTATCTGTAATAAAACGCATCAGCTGGCCAAGGTTTTCATCGCTCACTCAATAATCCATTAATACAGCAACGCTGCCCAGGCATCTTTATAATACCAACTCGGAGGTAATTTTAATCAGCTAGACCAGCTGGTATTTAACAGCAGCTGCTGGAGACGCCACAAATATACTCAATAGCTGACATCTTTATTTGCAGTTTTTCAAGGGGAGAAGAGATCCTCCTGTGGTTACTTATATTAAGCTTTTTTTTTTTTTTTTTTTAATGTAAGCACTGGTACCGGAGGGTGATACCTGAATGAAAGAGGGAACCAAGTTAACACAAAAAATACAGAACATATTCTTGGAGTCAGAAGGCTTTTTCATGAAGTCCTCTTCATAAATGAACAAAAACATGAAGCATAGATGCTGGCTTTGCTGGAGTTTAGAACCTTTTCCTGGTACATTTACACTAATCTCAGGCATGGCTTGAAGCATGAAATGTACTCTGCAGTGCTGCATTGCCCTCTCTTACTGAAGCTTTTCTGTCTCTCCACAGTATAAATATGTGATAAATAGTGCTCTTGGTAGAAAAAAGTGATGCTAGCTCAGACGTATTCAGTTTTAACTGACATGTACTTCTTTTGTCCTCAGTTTTGGCTCAGAGCATCTGCATGCAGGAGTGTGAATATATCTAAGCTTAAAGACACTGGTGTTTGTGTATAAATAATACACAATATGTGTATTTGTACTTCTCATCTCTTATAAGGCTACAGATGAATTCAGCAACTGAATAAAGTGCCACGCTCTGCAGCAGTAAATGTGGAATACTGTTTTGCATTGGGTTTGTAGGGGAAACAAGCAGAGGCAACATGAAGTTAACAGTCACAAACACATTATAAATAAAAATTTAATTACACTTGGGGGAGCTTGGCTTACAAAGCTCACAAATCCATAATGGAGCTTGCTAGTAATAAAGGCCTGATCTGTTTGTTAAACTCCAGTATTCCTGTCCTTCTGTATCTTTTATATAAAACTTCTGTTTCTGCATTGATTACCTATTGCAAAAAAGACTGACTTCACTGGTAAACAGTTTTTTTCTGTCAGATACCAAATGCTGTATTTCTTTATTAAGAAAATGGTTATGACTCCTAGGTAGGGCAGGGGAGGTGCCATGAGAAGTGTCAGTATATCTATTTTTGTTGACTATTTATAATACGGCATTGTGGATGAGATCTGTGTTTAATATGAATTTGACTTTCTGGAGATAGCTTTTTGTTAATGCATGAACAAATTCCAAGGTAGCAGCTTCTTTGTAATAGTTTAAATGCAGGTAATAGTTTAAGAAGTTACAAATGTGGAAGAATATACAGTATTATTAAACTTGTTAGAATTGTAAGTGTTCCTAGGTCCATTATGGTGAAAAGTAGTCTTAATTTTGATTCTTTCCTTTAAATTCAGAGTCTCATAGCTGAAAGAAATCAGTGGAGTACAGGTACAAACCTGAGTACAAACCTGAGTACATACATATAAATCCTTAAGCAAATTCGGGGCTGTAGTAGTCATTTGCAGGAACTCATTTGTTAGTCCCAGTGAGTTACCTCTCTGTAGTCAAATACAGATCTGCCTGAGACTGTAACTGACTACTTCAAATTAAAATCCAGTGACAGAATGGATTACTGAGGTTGCAATTTGACTAAAAAATACTTAGCAAGCATGTTTTCTCTTATTTGTAGTGAAAACAGTCTGTTAAAGTTTGTTCAGTGTGTTTGACAACAGACAGTTTGATATATTGCTGGGCACAGCAGTAGGTTGGACTTGAGTGGTATTAGCTTTCACTGTTTTGATTAATGGTAATTGTTTCAATGAAAAGACATGTTTTACGTACAACTCATAGTTCTGGAAAACAGAAGTCAACTTGCAAGATCTGTAATTACTGTTCTGAGTTAGCATATAAAAAAAGCTTGGAGAACACACAGGCAAGTCACAGTAGGGTTGGGGTTTTTTTGTATGTCTTTTTAGTTTGTATGGGATTGCATTTTGCATTTTGTAGCTTTTATACACTGCTTCTTGTCTGTGGAAATAAATCTTAGGTTTTATCTCTTCTTGAATGCTGCAGTGCGGTTTAAGATGTATTTCTAAATTTCACATTGTAATTTCAGTCTTGGTATGGTGAGATTTTTTCCTGTGTTTTCAGTCATCAATAAGAACAACAAAAGGTCAACCTGGAGACTCCCCTGTCTCCTCATATCCCCACACAGTCCTGAAGGGAAGGAAATTGTATCTGATCATCTTTGCAGTCTGTTTTCTTTGGTTAGAAAAACACTGCCTTCTTCCACTCTGAACAAATTGTCTAGTTTTCCTGGCAAAGTACTTTTCTCTTTTTTTTTTAATAAATATTTTATTTTCAGTGTATCCTCAGGAAAAGGGAAATAGCTGATTATTTTTGTATTTGGATAAATGAAAGATTGCAATGATGTGTTTAAATATAAGCCAGTACCAGCATAGTAAAGGATGTCAACTACTATTACTAATACCATCTTTCATTTATATAGTGCATTCATTCTAAAAGATTCTGCTTCCTAGAAAATGGAGGTTTAAGCCAAAAACACAATTAAAAATATATCTCCTTGTCCCTGCATGTTAGCTTCGAAGTATTGTTTGTCAGTTTAGCAGACAGTACCAAAATATCTTTCTTTTGCTTTGCAGATGCAAAAATGTACCATGAAATGAATATGCTGAAAGTACTGTTAAACCATCTCTAGAAGAAGAGAAAATTGGTTTTATAGGTTCCTCATTTTATGACATCCTTTCTTCTCAGATTTTAATATTTTGCAACATGTTCTGAAAGAAGAAATGAATAGATAGTAGTTTTCTATATCTGAAACATGTAGGGCATCACAACCTACCTGAATTGTTCCCTTGACAGTATTAAAAAGAAAGCAGTAATACCTAAATTGTAGATGGAGGCAACTAGATTTCTAAGTGTGGTGCCAATGTTTGTTGTCAACAATGAGACATAAAAAAAACTGTAGCCCATGTTGATAATAGCAGGGTTTGAGGTTTGTATTATTAGAGCTTGCCTAAAAGTATTAACACACAACTCATGTATAGCCTTTATATAAGCTATGCTCTATTATATATTTTGGGGGAAAATAAAAATCTGTAAAGCATGAAATTGTGGTGTTACAAAACGATTATTTCTAAAAGTGAATTATCTTGTCTCATAGATGTACTAGCTTGGATTGCTATGTTAGATGTCAAGTGGTTTCTTTCTGAGCAAAATACGAATTAATAAGTGTACATTTTAATACAGACCTAAACCAGTGACAAGAAAATAAATACTACTTTTTATTTACCTTGCAGTTAGCAACCATGTGTCATTGTGGCATCTTTTATGGAAAGGAACTTTATTTAAGTAGCATAAACTTGTTGGATGGGCTTCAATTAAATGATGATTTGTTAATGCAAATGTGTAGCGAATGACTGGTAGTACATCTGTCTCTTCATCCATAGGCCATTACTGTGCAGCATTAGCACATGATTGTAAAAAACTGGAAATCATTATATGCAGGTAGTACATATTCAATCAATTCTGACCTTATGTCTCCGATGAAATAAAAAAAAAAAAAGATGCAATGTAAATGATATTTAATCAGAACAAAAAAAAAAAGGGAGAGAATCTTTGAATATCTGCGATTCAAGCTGTTAGATGATGTGAGGTGACTGCTGTTTGGGATTGATTGTTATTGGTGGCCCCAGTGGGGAACAGCCAGCACATTAATCCTCTCTTTCTCCTCCCTCATGCTCCTCCAATCCAAATAGTATTTTTGTTTATATTGGGAAATAAATACTGTTCTGTTTATTTTAAAATTCCATTTTTTTTTTTTTTTTTTTACACTTCACTCTTGGAAATTGAAAGGAAAAAGCTCCGTATTGATGACCAATGTTAGCCAGTTAAGCAGGCAGTGACAATTAATACAACAAAAAATCGTACAATTAACTTCAGCTCCATAAGTGTCTAATGAGCCATTTGTCAGTCTTTTGGTGAAATAAACTACTCTATCTTAATTCTGCACTCTTGCAGCAAATAAATAGAAGTTATGAAACACCCGGCACCAATAAAATATAATTTATTTTGTAGGGCATAGCAAAACTCCTTACATATTTAAAATGAGCATGTTATTTACAAACGACTTGTGATACTAATATAAAAAAGGATTTCAGTGTTAACTGCTTTCATTCTGCAGTAGATATGTTTTCTTCCTGATTTGTTTAATCATTTAAATATATAATTACTCCTAAAGGCATGTGAGTTAAAATTACTTCTTTTGACGTGATTAACTCATAAAGCCAGAACCTAAGAGGGGACCCTAGGAAACTCCAGGGATCAGCAGTCTGCAGCCAAAAGCACTGCTGGGGTCAGGAAGGACAGCATAGGCTTTTCCAGTTGGGAACACATCCTTACTGCTGTTCACTAACCCTTCTGGCCTGGTCAGTGGTACAGTACCTTCTCACCCAAAAGTGCCACAGTGCCAACTGGTGTTGACAGAGGTGGAGCCAGTGCAGTTGATGTGACAGAAGCTCCTCATCTGAGCACTTGTGTAGCCCCTTGAGATCCTCATTCCTTGTCTCTGCCAGACCTCACCAGAGGCAAGCAGAGGAGGCAGTGCAATATCTGGTATGAGGGTTGTCTACAGAGCCATTTATTGTGCAGAGCAGGGCTATTCTGCTTTCCTTCCCCATTCAGGTAGACTATAATGTAACTGGGTGAAAATATTTCACGAGTTCTTCCTTGCTTGTCATTTTAGCAAAAGTTGAAATTTGACTCTGGTTCAGTTTTGTGCTGTCTCTTGGCCATCTGTCTTCCCAGGCTGGTTTTAAAGCTGCCAGTTACTTGGTATTTAAAAAAAAGAAAAAGACAGAAAGAAGAGTTCAGCACAGAGTGTGATGTGTGGACAGAGCTTAGTGGCTGGGTCTCAGAGAGGAAGAGACAGTTCAAATGGCAGAAGCCACAGTAGAAACAGCCTTTACTAAAAAGGCAAGCATAAAGGAATATGATAGCTGATGGCAGTAGGAGGTATGAGGAGAGGATGAGGAGGGAGTATCAGTGTGAATGTAGAAGGGGCTACAATCACTGGACTAGGCTTAAAAAAAGCCTGATTTTTTTTTTTTTGCAGGTTGAAATACATGCTTAGATGAGTTCCATTGCTTCCAGGTGGAGAGGTATTGCATAGAGGAAAGCAGGTGCATTTGGACAGCCAGTAAACTGAATTGGGGAACTGATGCAGCGGCTTTCAAATCTAGATATGGTGTTTTGCTATGATGGTAATTTCAAGATGGTAGTTTTTCATACACAGATGCTTTTACAAATACAGTAAGCCAGGTTCAGACAAACATTGAACAAAGAGACTCATAACTAAAGTATTCACAGAAAATTGTGGGCAGACACTAAATTGATAATAGGCAGCCCTCTATACAAAGCTGGCACAAACCAAGAATTTGCTTGTGGGAAGTCAGCATTTCTGGAGGATCAGATAAAAGAGTTCTTTTACAAGAAGAGCAGGAGAAAGGTATCCATGGGGGGAAATAAAATGTTTATATTGTAGGTTATAAAGGAGATTTAAGAGATCTTTTGTATCCCCACATAGTTTTTAGCTAATGTAAGAAGTTCATTCTGATCATACTCTCCAGTGAAAACGTGTAACCCTAACTTGTTTCCTTTTTCTGGTTTTAATCGTACTGTCTTGAAGCTTTTTCAGGCTGTTACTTCTAGCTTCCTCATGGAAAAACCCACATCCTGAAAAAAAACCTTCAATTCTAGTGCTTATGTCAGTGCTTCACAGTGATCAATCATCAGTCCATGGTTTAATGTGTTTCCTTGGCAGCCACGTTTTAGGAGGACTGCACTGTGTTTACGCACACAGAAAGTGGATTCAGATTCTTTTTTCCTTTACTTTTCAGTTGTCTTTTTGGAGTAGTACTTTCAGAGCATGGACCTTCAATCTTGAAAGCATTTCATATATCTTCTTAAGCAACACAGATGTGTTAAGGAAACTGTCCCGGATAATGTACTGAGCTTCCCCTTGTTATGTTATAAAAATTTATTCTTTGCCTAAGTGACTCAGTGTATAGTTTACTGTTCTGATATTTGCAAATGGAAACTGGAAAGATTTTTCATGATGCCTGCCATGCATGTTATAGTAATTGCCCTAGCAAATAATGTAACTGAGGTCAAAATTCAACTTCTGCTGCAAACCATTTTCACTGGTTCTTCACTCCAAGCCATCTCCTCTGGACTCTTTTGTTCTGAGCCCAAACTTTAAAGGAAAGTTGCAGCTGCTATTAGAGGACCAGCAGACAATTGTAATCATATTTACAGACTCAACTAAGTGATGAAATATATTCTAGAATTATTTTGATATTGGTGTAAAACACAAATTCTACCAGCTCTCGGTCTTTGCGACTCCTTGTAGACTCTAATAAGGACTGGTCACGTAACTCTTCTGAGGACTTAGAATTTACAGCTTACTGGCATTTAAAAAGTCTACATGTGGAGTATTCTGAGAAAGTTTTGCAGAGGCTTAAAAACTCAAAAATGGTTTTCCCTCTGAATACAGTTTTATGTTATAAATTGTCACTAGGTGGCAATATTAGTGATGTCCATCCACACAGCCAGGTGAGGCATGACTGGTAAAATACACGTGGATAGGACAGAAGAAAAGAGAACTACTTTTGTTTTTCACTTCCACATGAAGTTCAATAATAGGATTAAAGTAAGTCACAACATCTAGAAGCCACCAAACTGGTAAGCTGTGTAAAAGACAAATACTCTTAGGCTACCTGTGTTTCTATAAAAGATAGGAAAGTATTAGTGCCATTGCACAGGGAGTAGTAAACCCTCATCTGAAATATCATATAATTTTTTTTTTTATATTCAAAAACAGGTGATCCAAACTGCTAAAGTATAGCTGCTAACGTCTAGCTTTTCCGTTTTCTTGATCATCATTGTTTTTCAAGAGGAGCTTAAGAGAGTTTAACTTTTATAATGAAGTCAAGCAGAAAGTGAAAAGATATCGTTGGTCTCTAGAACTGTGTCAGGGAATAAATGTTGGGCAAGAAAGTGAGTGAACGTTGTCAAAAGCAGAATGTTGCAAAATGGCCTCAAAATGAAGTGCTGAATATCAGAAGGTTGTAAGGGAGCTGTAATTCTTGCTACCTCTTATAGGAGTGAAGTTCTGGAGCTATGTGATGAATAACAAGAAACAGTAGTACAAGATTAATCTTAATAAAAAGTAAACCTGTAATACATTAACTCACAGTCACAGGGAAGTGAACTAAATGAGATGGGGCTATCTTTCAGTCCTAAACACAACTTCTGTCTCTTGACCACAGGATGTCCAGTGTTATACCAGATGTAGCATTTTCAGTGGTCAGTCTTATTAAAGGATCTTAATGTATATAGCTGTAAATGGTATCATTTGCTTAATGATGAGTGATTCTTAAAAATGAGAAAAAATATTCATCAGTTACTCACAAAATTTTCTCTTAGTCTTAAAGGTGTTGTTGCTGGGTTTTTCCCTAGGAAAACTCCTTCAGCTGCATATTACTTCTTCCAGGAAAATGATGTTTTTTCCACACTAGATTATAAGATTACATTTCTTATTTACACTTAATTCAGAAATAGGCATTGTGTGAAGTGCTTATTTTCAAGAATCCCCACAGTATTTTGGAGCTTTCTGTGTTTTCTTTATCATAAGCAGTAAAGTTATAATGGGGTTACAGGATCACACTGAATCTCTGTTAAGGCATCTGCTAAAACTTTCTAGCAGAGCCTAATAAAGCCCTGCCCCATTTGTGACATACCAAATCCCATTCTCCTTGCCTGGTCTGACAACCACAGCTCTTAAACAGCTGCTGAGGTAATTTGCATAAAGGAGATTGTAAATGTCTCATCAGAACGCATGCAGCGCAATCCACCCCAAAACCACTGCCTGAACACCAGGAAAAGAAGATTGTAGTCATAAAAATTGTGGCTCTCATGATTTTAGATTATGGTCTCCACAGTCTTGCAGCTTTTACAAATACCAATCTTTTGTTTTATAAAAAAAAGGGAAAAGGAAAGTTTCCTTTACTGATACAGAACAATACAAACAGATGCAGTGTTGCTCTCTTGACTCATTCTAGCAGAAAATTGGCTTTTGCAGCTAAGGTACATGATGACCCCTCCTCAATTCTTCACCCCAATGATAAGTCAATTGATCCAATTGAAACCATTAGTAAAGCATTAGTAAAAACATTAATAAAAAAATAAATCAAACATTAATAAAAACGTTAGTAAAACATTAGTAAACCCAAATTATTTCCATGGTAGTGCAAGGAAAACAAAGAAAATGCAAAATAAAGTTAATATAATACAGATAATTCAATAGAGTAAAAAAATGCAGAAGTTTATACAATATGCTAATTGTCTGCATGCATCTGCTATGTTTTATCATGCATATTTTAATAGAAGTTAGTGTTAAAATTATGCACATTTTGATAAAAATCAGAACTATAGGAGATGTACATGCAGAATGAGGATTTCTGCTTTGAAGCATCATTCTTCTTTACCTTGAATGAATTATACTGGAGAAGTTTGGCATGGTAGCAAAACTCAATATTGTAACTATACACAGAAAAGCCATTAAGCTCCACAAATTCAGTGTCTACATCAGTTAAAGCCTCTACTAACTCATTGATTCTGTACTTTGCCCAATTTGTGGTGCAGACAGAGGCTTATTTGCCTGGTACCTCCTTGGTTAAAAGACCTCTTCTAGTCTCAGTTCATGGAAACATATGTCATGCTTACAGCTACACCAGTCTCATTTGCATCATCATCAATAAGTACAAAATTGCTTATAGTAAGGAATGTATTGTTGTCATCCTCCTTTCACTCCACTTCTTAATCATACGGGTGCATAAGTTTATTAACACCCAAGTCACCTATATCTTTGCCATTAAGAGTTTGCTTATTATCTCAGTAAATCTGCATTTCACATCATTAATAATTTTGCATATATCTGTGCAATGGCACAACTGACAGCAATTCATTCAATGCCTTTGAGTTTTAATACCCATCAACATTAAATTGAAGAGGATTTGTAGTCAAAAGGTTATAGAAGGGGCATAACCTCAAAAATTAAATGAACCATTTTGCCTTCTGTAAATGCCAACTGATTTAGAAAAAGTTTATCAAATCACTTCAAAGGTTTGGTTTGGCCCTTTGTTTAGTAGGAAGTCTAGTTTTAAGGCAACTAAGGTAAATCACTTTGAGTGCAAGTTCAACACGAATAAAGCCCTTATCTGGCTGAGACAATAAAAAGATACTGTTAAATCTATCATTAGAGTTTGAAAAGATTTGCCATTAGGACTTCAAGAAGTTTTCTGAGTCACTGAGAAAAAAATGCTTCTGTACTACATCTCTTGGCTAGTATTGCTACCAAATACAAGAAACATATACCTGAAGGTATATTAAGTTACCAGTCAGTGAATCTGAACAGCGTCTCATACATGTGGACTAGAAGTGTGTTGGTACAGATTGAAGAGTTTTATCTACGGTTAGAAGCAATTTATAGATTTTTGAAATGTAGGTTAAGAGAAAGTGCAGTGTACCGTAAAACTGATGTCTTTTAGTTGTTGGTTTGAGGGGCTTTTTATTTATTTATTTTTATTTCCAAACTTGTTAATGTCTCTAAAATAACATCTCTACATTCTAACCACCAGCCTTAAAAGGGCTCTTCGCCAGCAGAATTGCCTTATAGTATGCATTATCGTAACCTCAGATACGCATTTTCTTCCTTTCTTTGTGTGTATGTAAAATTTGTGTTTCTGAAGGACACATTCAGAATCAGAAATTGTTTTGTTTTCTGATACTGATGGGTTAACTGATAAATACTGCTCTCAGGCAGTGCTAAGAAAAGAATATCTTTTATGTGTATGAATCTCAGCCTCTGGGTCTGATGTTGTGAAAGCACCATTATTTCATTTATCATATTCATTCAATACAATAGTTATTGTTCGTAATTATTTTATCATAAAATGCTGCTTTTAGTTTAAGGATTATTCTTATAAAGATTTTAATACATAGTACCTGATGAAAGTTATTATGTTATTATATTATAAAGAGATGAGTGAGAATAATTTACTCACAGCTGTATCTCCCAGTTCCTAGATTGGTGCCGTATACTGTGGATTATATTTTGTTCCCAAAGATGGATGTTTTTACTTGTTTTGTTCTCCATACTATCATTCCTGCTGGCCTTACCAAGTGCTTTCCTAGAGTTGATTTGTTACTAATGATTGGACAGAATCAATATGAACTCCCAAGAGTCCACAAATTCTCACAAAGCCAAGGTGAAGTCTTAGATGGTGTGCATTTTTTGAAGGTAGTTTTTTGCCAGACAGATTAATAGAAATTTGAAATTTGAGTATGATAGCTCCAGCCGTTTTGTGTTACAAGTTGATTCCTTGATGTGTAAGTGTGCTCTTAGGTTATAAACATCTTTCAATGTTTGGGTATAACCCTTTTGAAGACTTGATTTGGATTCTCTGATCCAAATCAGAGCTGTTGCTGAGTCAGCTTCTTTTTGGAAATCAAAAGCTTGCTGAACTGGCTGTGAACAGATCCTTTGGAGACCATGTAAGTTCTATGTGAGCTATAGAATCCATAATGATTGGATAATGAATAATAATAATGAATCCTATATGAACTATAAAATCCATGAATTATTGGTATCCCAAACAGTGACCTTCTAAAAGCAAGCATGGGATCATATCTCTAAGATTGTTGAAGGCTACTGAAGGTAGTAAGAAAGTTTATAATAATTGTTGGCAAGTGTTTTCACAGCATGGTTCAACTGAGGGAGACAGATGCCACCTCCTCAACATATGCATTTTACCTGTCACAGGCAGCTAAATACTCAATAGCGTAATTTCCTTCCAGTAAAATGCCATCTTCATCCCAAACAACTGTAAGCAAAGACTGAGTCGAAGATGTGCCTTGAGGAATTGCTCAGGTTATCATGAATCAGCACAGTCTGTTTTAGAGTACTAGTCTGTTCCTGTAAATTGAAGAGAGTATTTCAGTCTGTCTGGCAGGTGGCTTTCAGTGCTAGGTGCTATGCTGCCTGGGATGATCTGTTGGTTGAACAGGCAAATGCATTTGGCTCCACTAGACCAGATGCAGCACCAGACACGTTTCTGGCTTCTTACCCTTCAGGCGTATTGTGGTATCATGCTAGTGCGTGGAAGAGTATGGTCAGATAAATTAGCCTTTATGCACAGCTAGCCTCCAGCTCTTCCTTTTCGTAACTATGCTTAAGGATCATTTATCTTGAAGCTGATCACATCCATCCCCATATCTCTCTTTCTGTGAAAGCTAGGAGCAGCCTGGAGAAGAGCCTACCTGCATTCATGGAAACGCCTCTGATGAAACAGGCATTCACCTCTACCCCATCAGGCTGACAATTTCTCCATCTGCATTTGCCAGTCGTAGGAAATGCCAGAGGATTAGGATGTCAGGTCCTTTTTCAAGCTGCCTAAAAACAATCCTGAAATGTCCCTTGTGCACCTCTCACATTAGCATTGGCAAGTGGCAGGTTCAGAAAATTATATACTTCTCTTTAGAAATAAATTAAAATACAGTTTTAAGCAGATATTTAAACAGATCAAAGTGTAAAGAGGACAATAGAATTCAAGTTAGCGTCATCTTGAGACATCTGTTATTTCAGATGCATAAGTGTGCAACAGATTTTCTTCCAAAGAAGTGTAGAAGGATTTTTGTGTCCCAAACTCTCAGGTTTCCTATCCCTCATTTCCTTGCATCACATGCCAAAATCTTTTCCTAGGGCAGAGCTTCTTCCTAGCATGAAGATTTAGCAGACAGTTACTTTGGCCAAGGAGGAATGATTATGGCCTCATCTGATCTTTCCATATTTCAGGAATGGGTATGATTTGACCTTGGATGTGGATAGCATAGTTCTTCTTTTTTGTCCTTCTAGTTTGTTCTAAATATTCAGTACTAACTTAAAATGCAGCACATATTCAACTATATTATGCCCAAAATTTGTGGTTGGATAACAAGCAGAAAATGGATACATCATCTTTGACTGCCAGACCATATAGTCTGCAGTCCCATTACTAGTTTCACTGTAATCACCACTGCCTTCATGCAATGGTCTGCAAAGTAGAAAGCAGATTTTCAGCATGGCAAAAAGCAGAATGCAGCCAGGGAAAACAGTGGTTCTGCTCCCTCTGCAGGGTTATGTCTCCAGCTGCAGGTTCTTCCCTTCTTTCAGAAGCCAGAAGCCATGTGATGGGCAGGGGAGAGTGCAGACCCCTTTGGAGAGAACAGTTAGTTCAGCTTTGAGAAGGGCCATAAGCTGCTGCTTTCATCTTGTGGCAGCACCTGCTGCAGATAAGGGGAAAGCTGAATCCATTGCACTGGCTTAGGGCTGAGCCCAGTACCCACATTGCACACAAATTGCCCCTTCGGTCATCGATCTTCTTCTCCACAACTCCTATGAAAAAATCCTCACTGATATTTCCCTTCCAGCTAAATGTCTGTTCCCTCATATATCTCTTCATTCTTTCCCTCATAGTATTTATTCCTTTTCTTGTTTCCCTCTTTGAATTATTTACCTTCCTTATACCAGATCCCTCTCCACATATGAATGTCTGTGTGCACAGATGGGGTTTCTAGGACAGTCAGTATATAATTTTCCACAAACACTGTTATTTAAAAACAAACTTGATCATCTCAATCAAAAGGGTAAAAAGGTTTAACTGATTTTTTTTTCAGCCTTAAAACTACTTCTCCAGTAAAAGTTGGTATGTCTGATGAGAAGCAGATCCAATCCCCCCTTTTTGCCAATAATTTCATTCTGCTGGTGTATCCTTGTTGGTAGAGAGGTGTGCACATCATTCTCGTTTTCTTACATGAACATTTGTCAGCAAATTTTATGCCCGGATGTCAACTAAAAATCTTATCATTTAATAATGAGTTAAATTAAGTTGAAAATACTACACCTGCTCAGACTCTCTATTTTTATTTCTTCACAGTTACTTTTATGGTTTTAAATGGTGTATCTGTCTCTTCACAGTATGTAAAAGGTCTACACAGATGGAAGACAGTGACTATAAAAGGAAAGCTACTGTTAGGGTAGAGGTAGATGTATTGAAAAAAATAGATGAAAAATAGCAATTCTTATTGTTCTTCTTAAGAGTAGCCAGTGAAATTCTACAACACTGTGGGTCTTCTTAAAGTTACATGCTTCTTCAAAACACCTTACATAGTGTTATTTTACTGTCAAACTTGATTTATTGCTTCTTCCTCTCATGTCCAAAATAGGTAAGTGCGCTTTCCTCAGTTGTATATACACCATCCCTGTGCATCAAGATGCTAATTTTTTAGTCTTCCTACTCCTTTTAATAAGGACTAACTTGTTGATTCCTAACTGTGGACAACTAGTCAAGTTTGGTGTTGTCTTTGATTGCAAACAGTTTGATTTTGAGTGACATGCCAATATAAACACATTTGCCTTAGCTGATTTTCAAGAAATGTTAGAGAAGTGGTAAGACTACTGCTATGCTTTCAGGAGGAAAAAAGACAGCCTTCCGTTATTAATGAATTTTTTAAAGCTTTTACTCATGTCTTAGAGATGAACTTTGAGAGATGTGCAGTAACTGACCACAAAATGGAAAGGAAGAACAATAAAATAAATGTTGATTCTTAACATATACTTTGTGTTTTAAAAAGATGTCTCATAAAAATTGTCGATTCGTGCAGCTGTCAGTTCAGCTGACCAACCTGACTGCTGTGCTGCCCCATGGTCCCTCTGCTTGGAGGCATGCATTTCAAGCACACGGTAGTACGTAACTCGTAGGTGCATAAAATCATTATAGAGCATTTCATCACTTCTAAATAAGGGTAAGTGCATGCTGCCTGAATGGCTAACCATTGAAAACATTGAATACAAGACATTTGACACGAATTTTACTGGTCAAATCCTCCCCTGAAAGAAGTCTGCCTTGACAAGCCGTTCACGAGGTGCCTTTTGCAGAGAGAGCCTGGCTTGATGAGTTGTCATGTAAACTGCTCGACATTTGTCCCCAGTCAGACCGGATGCCACATGAAAAATTTACTCAGGCACAAGGCTCCCAGGAATAAACATTTCTCTGGTGTTGCTCACCGGGGACTCGGCAAGGTGAGCGGAACTCCAGCTTGTCACGGATGCTCTGTTCTGACAAACATAAGTAGATGCTAATGGCTAAATCGTGACAGAATAAAGTCCCACAACCATATGGCTAATTGCCACAACAATATCTTCAGTGTTATTAATCAAGTTTTCATAGTGTGCCGTGATAATTGGAATAATTAGAACCAGCATAGGCATTGCTTGCCTCTGCCGCACATACTGCAGACAGGGACCTGCAGGAACAACCGCAATTGCACTTTCTGTGCAACGTCGTTTAGTGCTTTCCTTTCCAGCAAATACTGTGGTTAATTAATGAATTAGCTGTTTGCCACCAGAGTATTTTATTGCTAGCAGGGCTTCTTCAGGGGCACAGAGGTAGCTAAATGAGACCACTAAGCCCTTATGAGTTTAAAAACATGAGATATTCCCATAAGGCTACTGCTACACAACACAGAACTTCACTAGTTTGTTCACAAAACTTGAAGTTCCTATTCTTGTAACTAACATGTAAAACAACTTTTTTAAAGGATATACAGAAAGGATGAAGCCACTTCAAAGTGTGCAATTTTTTTGCTAAATAAATAAAAGCAAGACTCTGGATAACAGTGGTGCAAGTAGCTTGTCAAGCAAAAGAAGTTACTTTTTATTTGCCTTACCCTGCTTGATAATGGAATTGGGCTTCTAGCTTATATTTTGCCTTTGAACTAAGTTTATAAATAAAATGGTAATTCTAACACAGTTATTTACACTAAGCAGCTAAATCATTTTGTGTGCTACCTGTTACAACAGCCTCACTTGATTCTTATGTTTATGTCATGTAAGCAGGGAGGAAGTGCCTGTGTTTCCTCGGTGCACACATCAACATGTAGTTGACTGGTCACTAAAACTGGCAGATTGATGATGATGACTCCCTTCACTGGATGTATGAAGGCATTTAGCCAAACTAATAGATTGAAATGGACTGCTGCATGTATGGCCTCTGAACAGCTTCTTAATTTAGTTTTAGAGCATGCAATAGATGTAATATTGAATTCAGTGATGATATAAATCTTCTGTCCTCATTTTAAAAAATAAATATATTTTCTGGAGTGGAGAGCCATGAAGAGATTTTAAACATTACATAATTATGGACAGGTTTTCAGAAATAGGCTCTGGGTTCAGGTGGTAGGTAGGTATTCTGTCCTTTTTAGGTTTATTGCTGTTTAATTTTGACTTACAAGGGGAAAGCACCTGTGGGTTTTTCAGTTTGTTTCAGTGTCCTATTATCTCTGCATATTTTTCTTGCCACTTCATTGTCAAGGAATTTATTTATCTGTAGTGGTCTGATTCTGTTCATATTCAGCGTAATTAATAGGAATTTTCCAAATACTAAAGTAAGGCTTCTGCAAGGCGTGTGCATAGTAAGATTTTGTTGGTGTTAATAAAGTCTTCATTACTGATGCCTGTTTTATTCTGAGCACAGCTGCCAAATAGCTTAATAAGGTTTTTTGTTTTCTTCATATCAAAGTATCAGTTTCAATTTCTTCTGCTTTAAGCCCAACTGAAGGATTACCGCTTTGTAAAGGCCATGTCCTTTTACCTCAGATATGTTTGATATATATTTGTGCAGTTTTATGAGATAAAGGAGACAATCTGATATATAATTTAATTAGCTTAAAGTTACCATTTTACTTTATAATGCGTATACTTGTGTATATTGCCGTCCTTAATTTTACTATGAAAACCTGAAACTGTCTTTGATATCAAACGAATTCTGTTTAGTGCCAAAAAACACCTGTGGTAGAGAAATGGGATTAGAAAGAAAAAGACTAACCTAGCGGTACGGTCACAGAAGGCATATTGCCTTGTTGGTTTGAATACAGTGTGTTTTCCACTTACAACTCCATTACTGGAATACAAATAACATAAAGATGGCTTAAACACAGATTTTTTTTACTTACTGAAAAGGCGTTTTAGATAATTGTCACAGGGAAGTAGAATATAAAATTAATAATGTTTTATCAGTTCTTATTTGTTTACTTTAGAGCTATTACCAAAGCCATCTCTCTTTAATTTTTTTTTTACATGCATGTCTTTTTGATTAAGACTTCTCCAAGTGGATTCTACAGAGAAATGTAGTACCTCTGTAGAAAAATTTAACAATAAAGGACAGTAAAATGTTACAGATTCCTCTTTCACAGACAGATTGTACAGAAAGATCAGTTTATCCTTTAAACCTACTGCGTGTATCTTGAATCAATGGATAAAGCTATTAGCAAATTTATTTTATCATCTTAAGAACTGTGCTTTAATTGCAACACTGAGGGTTGTTTTCTAATATAATTTCTCCACTTTAAAACCAAATTTAATCATTGCTGTTTAAAGATGAAAAGTTGGGGGGTGGAGTTTCTAATTGCTAATAGCTGATATCAGTAGGAACTTCACTAATTTAGAAGTGCCTCTTTTGTTTCAATGGGTTTATTGCAGCGAACAGTGCTTAAAATCATTCACCTGTAATTATTTTTGTTAAAAACATAAAATGCTTTCCCACTCTGCAGTGATTTTCAAAGCAAAATGCACATGCATCATCAGTATTTTGGACTGTAGCTTCTAATTGCATAGAGGCAAAGGGTGATAAGAATTCAGTAGGCACAGCTTTAAGTTCTTAAATTTTTCTCTTATGAATGTAGATATTGGTCATTAAATTAGGGGTTTATATATGTATCAGAGATGAAGTCCTATACTCCTTGCACTTAAGAGGTGCTTATCATTGACTTCAAAGTTTTCTTTCCAGTAGAATGTAGCAGTTCCCCTCTGGTTCTTCTGGGGCTATCACCATAATTTTACCACACTGAACTTTGCTTTTAAAGTCTGAGTATTGCCTGAGCTTTTGAAATTTATTTGTTTTGCAGAAACACAGCAAAGTTCTTCACTAATTTTCCTTTGAATAAAAGTATAGTTTAAGCCAGATAATTTCTAAATGAGTCATAGTGTAACAGTTGGACCCTTCATGTTGTTACGTCTGTATTTTGACCAACATTCAAAAAACGGGTGCCTCAGCCTTGATCTGTGATATTTATTGTCAACTTAACTTAAAGCACCCTTTTAAAAATCTTGACAAATGTCTTGAACTTCTGTCCCTTAAACGATTCAGCAGTGGCTGAAACTATGTTAGGTATTTCATAACGATCGTTCATTCTGTAGGTAACTACTGGAGTACTGCAGTTTTATCCACCATTCACAGTAATGAATGGGCAGTAAATTGTTACAGTCCAGTAACAGAATGTTGTATTTACTGCAAAAACAGGCTAGCAATGTCAATGCAGTCCTTGTAATAGCAGTTAATTACTAAGCCTCATAGAGTTTTCTGTATGTGAAATAATAAAATTGAAGTATTTTAGCTGTTACTGTTTAGGAGGAATGGAAATGAAACTGAACAGTGTACTTTCTCCCACTGCAGAGAGTTTCTTTAAATTAAATACTAGATTCAATGCAAGTCTCCCATCACTTAAGACTTACATGACAATATAAATTTCCACCTAAAGGTCCAATTTCTCCCATCTTTTCTGCTGAAAAATTGAAAACTTGTTTCTGTTTTCTCTTCTAAACACATTTGAGATCTTCGCTCTGGTTTTGAAGCTTCTAGTGTTATTGAAAAGCCAGTTGCAGGCCGCCTCTGATACTTAGCAAATCCATTTTCTAATGAGTCGAACAGAGGGTTCAACTCAGAACTCAGAGGATTTATTTAATCTTTCCTATTCTGCATGTTTACAGTCTTGTAGTATCTGAAAACCAAAATAGCCTCTGAAAATGTTAGAGTGATGAAGTGGAAAGGGGAGTGTATGTAATCTAACCAAGCCAGTACAGCAGGCTAAAACTGGTGGAGATCGGCACTGATATGAAAACATTCATTGTGTCTTACGATGTATTAGTCCATAATTGCTGTTACAAATAAACTTAGATTACAGCTTTTCCAGAAATGGGTTATTGCAAAATCAGAACTGTAACACAAGATTATATAGGTTTATAAGTTTAATTATTCTGGATGCCTGCTTTTATAGGACTTCATCAAATAATCACTGAATCAGATCCAATCGTACATGATAGCACTCCAAGAATTTTGTAGTAACATCTGAATGTTGCAGATTTGAGTATGGAAGATCACGACATCTTCAGGCCATTTTCTCCAGTGGTTTTATTGTAGAACATTTCTAAAAATATTAAACATTACTTCTATGAAGATGCAGTGGCACCTTCTTCATTAAGCACATTCCTGCAAATGAGTATATTACAATTGGTCTGGCTTAAGACAGCAGTAAATGCTTTTGCAAAGGGTAAATTATAATAAGGAGGGAGAGATAATTATTAGAAATTCATTTTTTTGATAAAGAAAAACCTTCTTTAATAAGAAAATGGATAGAGTCTTCCAAAAATGGAAAGAATTTTTCTTAAAACTAAGTAATCTTTGCCAGTAATCTTACAGAAACCAAATGGGAAAGGAAATAATCCACATAACAATTAGGTGCTCATGTCATTTATTTGTAAAAATTAAATTAAAAGTATTTATTTTAAGGAGATTGCAAGTCTGTGTTTGATAAGGTAATTACTATAAAAAATTGTCAGGATATGTAGAGCAGCAGGAGGTTTCAATAGGACAAATGAAAACCTTTTTCCTCAGTGGAAAGAAGCCATCAAAGTAAACTATGTACAGCATTTTTGTTTATTGCTTAGCCTAAATTTGAGTAGATTTATATTAATAAGGAGTATTTATTGTTATTTGATTTTAAATACTTCTTTTCTGTGGGAAAAACTATGGTAGAGTTTGAAATCCATATGGTCCATAATCATAGAATCATAGAATAGTTAGGGTTGGAAAGGACCTTAAGATCATCTAGTTCCAACCCCCCTGCCATGGG
>JASSUY010020003.1:0-24445 GCA_032466535.1 Forpus xanthops
GCTGCTATGAGGTCTCCATGCAGCCTTCTCTTCTCCAGGCTGAACAGCCCCAACCCTCTCATCCTATCTTCATAGGGGACATGCTCCAGTTCCCTGATCATCCTCATGGCCCTCCTTTGGACTTGTTCCAACAGTTCCATGTCCTTTTTATGTCAAGAACATCAGAACTGTGCACAATACTCCAAGTGAGGTGTCACGAGAGCAGAGGGGCAGGATCACCTCCTTCGACCTGCTGGTCACACTCCTTTTGATGCAACCCATGATACAGTTGACTGGGCTGTAAGTGCACATTAAAGTCAGATCATGCTCATTTTTTCATTGACCAACACCCTCAAGTCTTTCTCCGCAGGGTTCCTCTCAATCTCTTCCCTGCACAACCTGCAGCTGTGCCTGGGATTGCTCCGACTCGGTTATAGGGCCTTGCACTTGTCATGGTTAAACTTCATGAGATTGCCATCAGCCCACCTCACAAGCGTGTCAAGGTCCCTCTGGATGGCATTCCCTCCCCCCAGAATATCAACTGAACCACATAGAATCATAGAATAGCTAGGGCTGGAAAGGACCTTAGATCATCTAGTTAAAATCCCCCTGCCATGGGCAGGGACACCTCCTACTAAACCATGTCACCCAAGGCTATGTCCAACCTGGCCTTGAATACCACCAGGTATGGAGCACTCACAACTTCCCTGGGCAATCCATTCCACTGCCTCATCACCCTTACAGGAAAGAATTCTTTCCTCAGATCCAATCTAAACCTCCCCTGTTTAAGTTTACCCTTTGTCCTATCACTACAGTCCTTCATGAAGAGACCCTCCACAGCATCCCTATAGGCCCCCTTCAGATATTGGAAGGCTGCTATGTGGTCTCCATGCAGTCTTCTCTTCTCCAGGCTGAATAGCCCAAACTCTCTTATCCTATCTTCATACAGGAGGTGCTCTAGTCCCCTAATCATCCTTGTGGCCCTCCTCTGGACTTGTTCCAACTGTTTCACATTCTTTTTATGTTAGCTTGTTGTCATTGGCAAACTTGCTGAGAGTGTGCTCAATCTCACTGTCTATGTCAGTGACCAAGATTTTGAGTAAGACTGGTCCCAGCACTGATCCCTGAGGGACACCACTCATTACTCCTCTCCAGCTGGACACTGAGTCATTGAACACGACTCTTTGCATGCGGCCATCCAGCCACTTCTTTATCCACTGACTGGTCCATCTATCAAATTGGTATCTCTCCAATTTAGAGACAAGGATGTCAAGTGGACAGTGTCGAGCACTTTGCACAAGTCCAGGTAGATGATGTCAACTGCTCTAACCCTGACCATCAGTTCCGTCGCCCCATCATAGAAGGCCAAAATTGGTCAGGCAGCATTTCCCCTTAGTGAAGCCATGTTGGCTGTCACCAAACACCTTGTTGTTTTTCAAGTGCCTCAGCATGCCTTCCAGGAGTATCTGCTCCAACATTCTGCCAGGCACAGTGGTGAGGCTGACTGGTCTGTAGCTCCCTGTGTCATCAATTTCCCCCTTCTTGAAATGGGGGCTACGTTACCATTTTTCCAGTTGGAAACTTTACCTGACTGCCATGATTTTTCAAATATGATGGACAGTGTCTTAGCAACTTCATTTGCCAGCTTTTTCAGGATCCATGGATGGATTTCATCAGGTCCCATGGACTTCTGTATGTTCAGGTTCCTAAGATGGTCTTGAATCAGATCCTCTCCTACAGTGGGCCTAGGTTCTTCATGCTCACATCCCTGCATCTGCTTTCCAAGACTTGGGTGGTATGGTCAGAGCTTTTGCCAGTGAAGACTGAGGCAAAGAAGTCATTAAGAACCTCAGCCTTCTCCAAATAAAGGGTAGCCAGTTCTCCTGATAACTTCTGAAGAGGACCCACCTTGTCCCTAGCCTGTCTTTTATTTGCACTGTAACTACAGAATACCTTCCTGTTGTCTTTCACATCCCTAGCCAAGTTTAATTCTCACTGGGCCTTAACTTCCCAGACAACATTCTTGTATTATTCCCATGCCACCTGCCCTTGCTTCCACCTTTTATAAGTCTCTTTTTTTCCTACGAATTTTCCTCAACAGCTCCTTATCCATCCAAGGAGGTCTCCTGGTCCTCCTGCAGTACTTCCTTCTAGTAGGGATGTATTGCTCCTGAGCTTGCAGCAGGTGATCCTTGAATACCAACCAACAGTCTTGGGTCCCCCTGCCCTCTAAGGCTATATCCCATAGAATCTTACTGAGCAGGTTCCTGAAGAGGCCAAAGCCTGCTCTCTTGAAGTCCAGGACAGTGAGCTTGCTGAAGGCTCTTTTCACTGTCTTCAGGATTTCGAACTTGGCCATCCCATGATCGCTGCAATCAAGTCTGGCCTGGAGCATCACATTTCCAACCAGCCCTTCCCTGTTTGCGAGAACGAGGTCAAGCATGGCACCTCTCCTCGTCGGCTCCTCTATTACTTGCAGAAGTAAGTTGTCTTACACACAACCAAGGAGCCTCCTGGATCGCTTATGCTGAGCAGTTCCATCCCTCCAACAGGTATGAGGGTGCTTGAAGTACCCCATGAGGACAAGGGCCCATGAGCATGAGGCTGTTCCTATCTGTCTTCATCCACCGAGTCTTCTTGATCAGGCAGTCTGTAACACATCCCCACAGTAATGTCCCCTTAGCTGTTTTCCCTTTAACTCTGGCCCACAAACTCTGCTTTGACTGATCACCTGTCCCCAGACAGATTTCCATACTCTCCATCCCATCCCTAACATAAGTAGCAACTCCCCCTCCCTTTCTGCCAGGCCTGTCTTTTCTAAAGAGCCTATAACCTTCCATTCCAACACACCAGTCATAGGAACCATCCCACGATGTTTCTGTGATACCTATTATATCATATCCCCGTAGATTTGCACACATCTCTAATTCCTCTTTTTTGTTCCCCCTACTACATGTGTTTGTATAGAGGCATCTGAGCTGAGCTCCAGATGAAGCTGGCTCATTGGCTGGAGCAGCTGGAATATCTCTACGTTGCTCTGAGCATTTATATAGGTGCTGGCAACTGACTGGGAGTGCTGGGATGGAATGATGTTCCCCTCCCTCAGTTCATCTGGCTTAACGCTTTCTTGAAAAGCCTGGCAAGCCTCCTACCAGAACTGTTCTTCCCCTTCGTAATCAGGCTAGCTCCACCAGCTTCCAGTAGACCTGGTCTAGCAAACTGAGTCCCACGTTTTAAATACACAAACCCCTGACTATGGCACCCCTGTTCTAACCATTTATTAGCCTGGCAAATATGCCAAGTGTTGTTAAGGTACTCTCCTTTATCCTGGAGAACTGATGAAAAGCCAGTCTGAGCTCCAGAGTCCCTAACCACTTCTCCCAGAGCTCTGTAGTCCTTCTTAATGTTCTCTGGGCTACTGTTAACTAACTGGTTAAGTTGCAAAACAATGTTTCTCTTCCAGTCTCAGGATAGGAAGAATGTTTACAGTCTAAATTGTTATAATCAATAACTACTAAACACCTCTGAGAAATTTCCGTATTTTACACAGTTTTTTGCATACTGGAATGTTCACCTTGCCAGAATGCATGTCTAAATAAGCTCATCAGGCAATAATGACATTTCAAAATTACTTCACTAGTTGAATCAAAAGCAGATATTAGTACAATTGTCTTTAGTTCACTGTTGCATGGAGATAAAAAGCTCAGCAAATGTTAAGCACAAAATTGGCTTGAACTTCAAAGTTTTATGCCTCCTGCCTATATGTTTGAGACTGTACAATTAAGAACTCACATTTCTGCAAATCTCTGTTTCATATAGTAAGTTGATATGAACATCCTGGACTCAAGCCCTAGCTAAAATTACGTTTCCTTCTTTATGATACAACAACCCTAAACTGTCTTGAAATCTTCCTTCTACATAAAGAAAAACCCCTATAAAATCTGATAAGGTACAGATCTCTTATCATTAATGAAAATGCAAAACAGAGAAGAATTTGGCCCTCAGTATGAGAACCACCTATTTATTCATTTGGACAGTAATAATGCACTTACATTTGCAATTCATTTACATGGATCAGAAAATACATTTTAAATTCTTCTTGTACCTTGCAATAAAAATGTTGAAATATTGTATTATAGATTGCACATATATATTTTGCACAATATAGTTTATAGATGCGGGTAGAGGAAAAGGTTAAATCTCTATCAGAAAATATCATAGCTATAAAAAAAAAAAAAAAAACAAAAAACTAAAAGAATTAAGAAAAAAACCCACTACTTCAGCTTAAAGAAAAAATGCTGTTGGATTGCTTTGTTTTGTTTGTTGTTCTTTTTTTTTTTCTTAGAAAACATTGACTATGAAATACATAATTTAATTTATCGTTGCATTATGCATAATTATGGGTCTTGAAGGTAAAGCTGAGCAAGCCTTCTTCCTCATCAAGAGATTTATGTAAGGGATGTTTCTCTTTGCTTACAAAAAGCTGCAACAACAAAAACAACAAAAAAAAAAAAATCTCCACACCTTTCCACACTACAGAATTTCAGCATTACAAAATAAAATGTGCTCAGGATTGCTTTCCTGCTATTTTCCACATTTCTGATTCTAAGCTACAAACAAAAAAAGCTGATCAGCCTTTGCAAACCTGTAGAAGGGATGTTTAACTAAGAATCCATTGCTTTCAAAAGACCTTGTTTCTGTAATAATTAAGTTGAATTACCATCTCTGCAAACTAAAACATTAAAAGCATTCCCTAGTTTTGGAGACTATCCACACTAATCAATCTATGAACGCTGCAAACAATTAGATTTTGCTCCTCTTAGCTTTATATTTCTGAACTCTGTGCCAATCACACTGCTTAACTAAAAATACAGTATTTAATAAATGTATTATCACTAGATCTCTGCTCTTATATAATCACAATTATTTAAGCCCCAGAAAAATGCATGATAAATGGTAGTCTATATATCTTAAGTAGTGGAATAAAAATAGTTTGATTTTCAATTGAATTTGATATTTTATGAGAAAATACATAAAATCTTCGTAAACTGAACCTGATGACTCCTTTGAAAGAGGTTATATATTGGCTTCATATTTTTTTTGTCACCATAGCGCTCTCCTTCAGAGTTAGTTAAAACTACTACAATAAAAAAGAACTAGAGGCTTGGGGTGACATCAAGAGCCACTGAGGATTGTTTCCATGCTGTATGTCCATTATTTCTTTTTTAGTATTAGAGTAGTTAGGTAGCTGAAACAGAAAATTTACAAAATAATAGATATATCTGTGAAAGCAGATGTTACTGCTCTCATTATACAGGAGAGATGCTATTCAGCAAGGGAGCACCTGAAGTCAGCACAAAGTACTTCCACCCACTCCAGTCAATAAGGCAGCACCATCAAGGGTCCAAATGAAATTTCTCAATGTCAATGCATGCAGAATGAGGCACAAGCAAGTGGAGTGAGAGGTGTGCACACACCTGAAGGACTACAATATATCTAACATCACAGAGAAGTGTGGGATGATTCCTACAACTGGAGTGCTGGTATGCAAGGACACAAGCTCTTCAGGGAAGACATGCTGGGGAGATGAGGAGGGGTGTTGCCCTCTACATCAGTGACCAGCTGGAGTGCACAGAACTCTGACTGCAGAGGGATGAGGGGCCAACTGAGAACTTATTTATCAGGATTAAAGGGAGGACAGGGACAAGGGGAAATTACAGTGGGAGTCTGCTACAGGCCACTCAAAGAGGAAGATCTAGAGGATGAGGCCCTCTATAGATAGACAGGTGCAGCCTCACCTTCACAAGCCCTGGTACTCATGGGAGATTTCAAGCCCCCAATATCTGATGGAGAGACAACACAGCAGGGCACAAGCAATCCAGTAGGTTCCTGGAATGTGTTGATAACTTTCTTCTCCAAGTGACAGAGGAACAAACATTCAATCCAGTCTTTTAACAGCTCACTAATCACAAAGTTATTAGCAGAAGTATGTGTTTAAACTTGAATACACGGGTCAGAATTTGCAGAATTTGCCTCAGTACTTTTGTGAAATACAGCAGTAGTTTCAGTCCAGTTCAAAACGCAGGTATCTAAGCCATGATACTCAGACTGGCAAATACTGTGATGACTGAAAGTTTGCACTTGTACAAAGCACAGTTCTAATGCTGGCAGTGTTCAAGGCCAGGTTGGACATAGCCTTGGATGGCATGGTTTAATGGGAGGTGTCCCTGCCCATAGCAAGGGGGTTGGAATTAGATGATCTTAAGGTCCTTTCCAACCCTAACTATTCTATGATTCTATGATTAGTAACTTATGAAAAATTAATTACTAATTATAGTAATTAATTAACAATTAATTAGGATGCATCTATAACTCAGAGATGGTAGCAAATACAGCATTCTTGAAGCTTGTACTAGGAAAAAAGGGATAATAAAATGTTTATTACTGTGTGGAAGATTTAATTAAATAAAAATACTCTGATACAAAAGCCTGTTTTTCTAAAATGTATAGCAATATACTTACCAAAGGACAATATATACCTCTTTTAAAATAGTTTATAAAGTCTCTTCCCCTTGAAGGCACAAATAACATGTATAGCCTTATGTACAGCCTTATTCTTCTTTGTTTCAGCAAGACAAACAATTCTTGATCTTAAACACTTCAAACACTGTCAGATGGAAGTACCTATTTATTTTCATATCTGAATTTCTGGAAGTAACTTATTTAGATATTTAAGGGTAAGTGCGCCAGTGATGATGTGGTGCTCATAACAGGAAAATCTATTTGTGCAAGATAGATACTTAGAATCAAAACTACTGGCTTTTGTTGATAGGTTTGACTTCTGTATAGCTTTGGGCAAGTAATTTCATCACTTTACATTATATTTACAGTAAGTGAAGTAACAAAAACCTGTTGAGTTGTGAGAATATGGGATTCTGCGACAGCTAAATTCTTCAGGTTGCACTTCCAAACTATCACTGTGGGGACAGGAATCAACTGAATCAAGAAAAAACATGTTAGATTTAAAATATATTGTGAAAAATTTCATCTGCTAACTAGCATCAAGTATCAATTCTGTAGAAAGTCTGTGGTATTGATGGATTCTGAGGACTTTTACAGCATTAATTCAACATAAGGTAGTACTGAGTGCTATTTTTAGTGTCCTAGGATTTTCAAGACATCTGCATGGGTCTGGCAGATATGAATCTGTGAGAGACCTGCACTGCTTTGGAAAAGAAACCAGCATATTGACGGGATAACCTAGGGCACCTGTGACACTAGACACTGTCTGAGGGTAGAGCTTATTTCTGTATTTTATACTAATATTTTATACTAATATTAGTTTTTAAAGTTTCACTTAACACATCTCATGACCGTTCATTTTAACAAACATGAAGGGTAAACTTGCCTAGAAAAAATTTGCTTACTATGAGTTTTCTGCTTATTCTTAAATAATTTGCATGGCACTCAGTAGTGAGCATCATGCTTAATTATACTTGAGAGTGAAATGCAACAAAAAAATAATCTCATTGATCAAAATTAACTTTCTGAAGTACAACTGGCATCACCCACACACATATATTCAAAACACCACACACCCAAACTCAAAAAAAAGAAGAGAAAATGATGCACAGAGCTCTAACCAGTAAAAACTATGGATACATTCAATTTAAGAACAGCAGCCAGAGATTAGCAGATGACTTCTGCAGACCCGTACACAATAAAAAAAAAAAAAAAAAGAATATGACCTAGGAATTTCAAGTTTCATTCTTTATCCCACATTTATGGCTTGAATCTCTTCCCATTGATAGCACTAGACTGAGAAGTTTTGTAAAAAGCAAAAAATTAAAGTAGCCCCTGAATACAATGAGGCCTTCAAAAAGGCAGTAGGACATGAAAAAGAATCTCAGAAACAGATGTATATTTCTGCTTTCAGATTTCAATGTCACTGAAGCGTGAGGCAAAGCTCAGATCTAACTTTAATGATAGGATGATTGTTTTAATTTGATTACAAAACTTATTCTTGGGATCCAGGTTTTTGAAGAGCTATTCTGGGTTGCCCAAATTGGTCTCATTATTAACATTTTACTCCAGATATACCTGCTTATGATAGCTTCAGTTTGAAGAAAGTTATGTAGCATCTAGAAATTAGGTGTACTACCTAAATCTTTAACTATTCAAATGAAAGCTTTCGTTATTCTAATCCTGTTCTTTAATTTCTTTTAGATGCCATTATTTAAACTGAAACCTATGAAGTCAATACAATACATACAATTACATTTCAAATTTTATTTCTAAAATTTCAGAAAAAATCAGATCTTTTCATTACGTCAGTAGCACATGTCTTTTAACTTACATCACCTTTTCCCCCTTACAAGCTTACAGATAGACTTACAAGGTAGAACAGATACAGGCTGAATTTAGGACATTCATACTTGAACCTTCTACGGTTCTGCTTTTTGGCAGCTTCTTTCCTTAGGTACTGGAGTAAAATAAACAACTAGAAAGAGAACTAGATGATTTATGAATCCAGGATGTTATGGCTGTTAACGGCCTTAACAGGATTTTTTGCAGCATTGGCATTGCTGCAGGGGTCATAAATGATTTACTTTTATCACCATTCATCTTGGAAGGACATGTTCTCAGTTTGGTTGCCGGAAGTGGAGAAATGAATAGACACTGAACTCTTTGGAATGTGTAAGAAAAACAGTTTCCACAAATAAATGTGTCGATGCTATATCTTTGGGGAATCTTGCCATGAGTTGGAGAGATATGGATATTAGGTCAAGCAAAATCATGACAGCATTTTAACAGCCAGAGAATGAATTTAGCAATAAACCGAAAAATAACACACAAACAAAACCTCAGTTTCTAGGAAGTGACTTTGTTCTCAAGCACATATCAAGCCACCATGATCCCAGAAAAAGAGAAGGCAAAATATATGCTAGAATATGAAGAGGAGAAGCAGTCTATGCCACCAGAAGCAATAAAGAGGGACAACCGGATCTTTAAGTACTCCATTTCCTTTTAGATAAAAGGAAAGGACATTCTCCAGCTACCTCAAAATAAAAAAATACCATGGGAGTAGCACATAGTCAAATGGACGCTGGGAAATAAACATATAGTATCTGCAGCTGGAGCTGAATGGAAGAAGTCTGCACAATGCTACAGCATTGTAACTATCTCAGGTCTTAAAACCTCAGCCATCAGTTGTTACATAAAGGTAGTGTTTTAAGAGTAATTTTTACATAAAGTCTTCTTTTTTTAAATTTAAAAATCAAGCATAGATTGACCTCACTTTCACTTTTTCAATATTTATTAACCATTGTTTTCCACTTTGATAAATGATACTTAGTTCTAATACGGACAGGATGTATGCATATGAGTTCTGGAACATATCTTCTTAAGAAGTACTCTACAAACACTTCTTCATATGTCATTTATATGTGTCTTTTTAGAAGAAAATATTAGATAGTAACTAGTAATAACAATGTAATAGTGTTAATTTTGCTTTTCATGTGAAATGAGAAATAGGGCCTGTTGTGATAGGACAAGGGTTTTTCAACTACAAAAGGATAGATTTAGACTAGATAGAAGGGAGAAATCTTTTACAGTGGGGGTGGTGAAAGACTATAACAGATTGTGCAGAAAGGGGGCAGAGGCCTCATCCCTGGAAGCATTCAAGGTTACTTGGAATAGAGTTCTGAGCAACCTGACTTAGAAAGATGTTTTGCCCATTGCAGTAGATGACCTTTGGAGGTCCTTTCTAACCCAAACTATTCTATGATTCTATGAACACAGTATTAATTGCATAGCACATAGTTAGAAATTCTGTTTAAGCTTCTGGTCTGCACAATGAAAGGTGAGACACAGGAAGTGTGAAGTACTCCTAAAACTGAGGTGTACATAAGTTAAGTTCTCAGACTTGCACATACAACCAAAGCTGCCAGCTGCTTCCCACACCAACATCCACATTTTAGCACTGCATACGAAAAGAAAAAAAATTAATAAGTAAACTGGGTGATTAATTGTTCATAGAAGCAGCCCTGTATTTAACAAACTTATGTTTAGTGTACATATATATATGTGTGTATGTGCAACAACATTAGCTATTATAGCTCCATTTTGAAAAAATATTTAATGTAAAATGTAAAATATTACAAGAATATTCCCCAAGTATTTCTTTTTTTAGTGTTGCATTAAGTCTGACAGGCTACAAAACATTCCAGATGGAAAACTGTGAATGTACTTAACACTTTATAATAAAGAAAATAAGGTTGTTCTCATTTGAGAAGTTTGCAGGGTCTGTGAAGATTATCTAAAGTAATAAAATGAGAAGAACGAAAACCAGGCAACTAACGATATATATACCGTAAAGACTGAGTAGAATACTAATCTTTACCATTTAGTGGAAAGATTATTTTAGTATCTAGAAAAACAATTTTCTCTGAGTGATGTAGTAGTAAGCAGAAATGAGAGAGGAAGGGGAGGGGAGAGGAGGGGAGGGGAGGGGAGGGAAGGGAAATAGCCTGAAGCTCTGAAATTATAACGATTGCTTCATTTTGAGAAGTGCAATGTACGAAAAGAATCTTAGTAACCTAATAAAAATGATGAGGATGTTTCAGGCTTAAAAGAAAATAAAACCCTGGGATCTTTCAGAATATGCTTCCTACTGTCTCCTGTTCCCATAATGAACAAGAACTACACTAACGTAGCTGAAAATGCATGGGTATGCTAAAGGATGATGATATCCCTTCTGAAGGTACTGATTCTTTATCAAAAATTGAGTATTATTTTTGTATGAGACTGTTCTGACTCATGCCACATTATAGGCAGAAATGCAGTAAATCACAGAATCATAGAATAGTTAGGGTTGGAAAGGACCTGAAGATCATCTAGTTCCAACCTCCCTGCTTTGGGCAGGGACATCTCCCACTAAACCATGCCACGCAAGGCTATGTCCAACCCGGCCTTGAACACTGCCGGCGATACTGAAAACATTCCTGTTAATTGCATTCTATATTTGTTTATGACATTCAGAAAAATTTATAAGGCTTTCCCATGCACATAAGCTTAGAAGTACGAATTCAGGAGACAAAATTATTTTGTTTTCAAGTCTTAATGTTGTTTTAACACATTTAGGGGTTTTGAAGTTAATTTCCAAGTTTACAGTCTGCTGTTAAGAGAGTGCTTATAATAGCACATGCTTTGTCTCCTACGCTGTAAATCTTAACAGTGAAGAGCACGCCATGTTTCACACACAACATAAAAGATGCATCATGGCCATTAACCTTCCCCTTAGTTGCTGATAAAGTAAAATAGGCCCATTTTTTACAGTAACAATAATGTATCCGTTCAGATAAATATTCCTCTTGGTGCAACAAAATGTGGTATTTTACAGCTGCACACCAACTTTCCAAACTATAAAGTAGCAATTAAAATTGAATATGAACAGAATACTAAGCAAAGATGTGAAAGCAAATGGGGAGGAAAAAGCTTTTCCTAAAACATCCCTCAGCAAAAAATTAAGTTCAACATATAAATCAACTAATGTTTGTTTCTGTGATTTCTGAATTTACAGCAAAGAGACAATACTAAATGAATTCCTGGTAATCACTTTTTAAAGGCTGTTAATTTGATATAGTTCAGCATCCAACATATAGATGCCTGATACTTTTGTTTTTACACACAGGCTAGTTACATCAGGAGGCTGCAATTGAAGGACTGGTGCCACTTAAAATTTAAGAAGCTGATTTGTAAATATATAAACTGAATTATGCTTAATAATATAAATAATTTCATAAAATGTATTATGATTTCATAACTGTTCATAATTTCAAGTTTTGCAAGAGACTGAGATTCAGGAGCTCTAGCTTTGTCTTGTTAACCATGTAACCTTGTGCAAATCACCAACAGTCAATTTCACCAGGTTTCTACACCACCAAGATGTATGTCAGCATCACCCAACCAAGATTTAGGATCAGAGCAACACTCACTGTGAGGAGCAGCTCATCACACTTATGTGCAAGAGCTGGCTGGTGGCCTAAGACAATGAGAGCCACCAACTTCCAGATCTCTCTTCACTTTTATACGTACAAGCCACATTCATATATGACTGATCCCAGTTGAAGACCTGCAATGTTGCAACACCTGAGGAGATATGCAGGTTTTGCACTGTATAGATACTCCTGAAAAAAATCCAGTAATGGATCTCATCATATAATCTTACAACCACATAATTTTTTTTTTACTGGGTATGCCATGAAAATGGCCATATTACATGACTCCTTCTTGCATAATTTCATCATGACTGTAACACAAAGACTTTTCTGACTTACTTATTTTAACTAAAAGTTAAAAAAGATTCTAAAAAAGAAAATAATAACTCCAGAAACAAGGTAGCCTTAAGAGACATGCCAGCTTACCAGTCTGGGAAACTGTGAAACTACTGGGAAATAAATGTTCAAATACTGTTTTCAGATAACACTATCTGTACATTTTCAATGTCATACCAGAATAAGCTATCATAAATCACATGATCAACAAAGTAAGAAGACAAATTCTTTTTCTTATGACTCACTAGCTGTTTATCATACGGGGCTACACAACTAATGCCACATAGATATTCACAGCAACACATTTTACCTAAATGCATGAGCCAAGAGAAATTCATAGGATTGGAGCCTAACAGTCTGACCACTTCTCCTTAAATGTACAAATATAAGATGGTAGCATTAAATAGAAGGCACAAGAAAATGAATGAATGTAGTCAGGTTTACATATTCTCAATTTCAAAAGTTATAAAATAACTAAAGTTTCTGCACATGTCCATGAGTTTCAGCAAAATTGTCAAATTTAAGTCCATACTGAACTGACTATGAAACAATTCTTTTTCCTCTTGATCTCTGGAAAATGTAATTCCTGAAATTACAGGGAAAAAAATAACACAAAGTATAATGAGATATACATAGGTGACTACCAAACATATAAGTTTTAGAAGAAAAATGTATATTTTCACCAGTTAAACCTATTCCAACCCCAGTGTTGTAATGCTTCTTGCAACAGTACCAGGTGAAAAATAAGCAATCAGTATTACAACTCTCCCCAGCCCAAACTCCCCAACTTTTAAATAGCAAGTTCATTTGAGCTGGAATGAAGACTACCAATATTAACTCTGTCATTAAGTGACTCAAGATATATATTCCCTAAAATGGCACACCAATTTTTAAGCTAACACCTACTAAACACTTAAAATATATACTGAAATATACTATAGTTAAATTCCACCTTGCAGCTGAATAAAATAATTAATATAGTAAGAAATAAACTGCCATTTATATGAAGGTAGGTGATATGTGTATGGCAAACACATAATGCAGGTTTAGCTTAGGCAGTCTGTACAACTACAAATTATTTCTAAGTTCAGCTAAACTGATTCAAACATGTGAATATGGCATAGTGTTGGAGCTGTATGAAAATGAATGCAGAGGGTTGCAGGGTTTTTTTGTTTCAGCTTGGGATTTGTGGCAATTATGGACTACTGCATATACAGCACAATCTTAGGAAGGGATGTAGTCTTTATTTAAGTCCATAAAAACACTCTCAAGCACTGGTGTATTATTACACTGTAGATCTTGAAATACTCAAAGTGCTTGAAGTACTTATTTACTACCTCGCCCATAATCTTTACTTGATGGATTTTTTTCTACTTCTGTGTTTTCATGTGCCATACATTCTTTTCTGCTTTAGTCATAGCTAAATGCAGATTATTTGTCTGAAAAAAAGCAAAAAGTAAAAAACAAAACAAAACAAAAAAAAAAACAAAACCCAATTAAAAAAAAAAAACACCAAAAAAAAAACAACTCACAAATGACCACATATTCTATTACTGTTGTTGCTTTTATAGTACCCTTATAAACATTAGGCATTAATGAAAGTGACCGCTAGAGCTTTCCACCAAACATCTCTGACTTTCCTGTATTGCGCGTACGTGCTTTGGGAACAATTTCCATCTTTTTTTGCCCAGTTTTGAGTTTAGTTCATTATTTTTCTGTAATTTCAGAAATAAGAGAAAATATAAACTAGAAATTATATTCCTAAAGTAAATGCTACTGTAACAACTGAGAACAGCTTTCAATTTCTGTGCATCAGCTGTTACTTTTCCTTTAAGCTTTGAATAACTTTAAATACTATTAAACTACCAACCTAACAATTTTCTGTTAATCATCTCCCAGAACTGTGATGGAAATTGGAATCTTTAGCTTTTACCGGTGATGAATTAGACTGGAAAAATAAAAGTGCCAAGAATTATAAGACTTGCTGTTCAAAATCTCATGTTTTGGCTATGTTTTACTTGTTATTTATACTAATTCCAGCTGTAATTAATGATTTGCTTGCAGTCAGTCAGCTCTGAGAACTTACTGATATTGTTTGCCCTACTTTTTTAAGGTGACCTATACCTGCAGCATTGACTGAAAGGTAAAATCTGACTTCTTCCCTTATACTGGCAAAGGCAATTACACACCAGCCCACTGAATCAGATCAGAGTTTTGACATGGTACCAAATAATCTTAATTTCCTTTCCATTTCTTCTTTAGTTTCCAATTTGGTTTTCCTAATAATAATCCTAACCTAAGAATAAACTAAAAATTGGCCATAAGGCTGATGTGCCTATGTAGAAGGCAAGAAGTTATACATGCTATATTTGCAAGAAGTTGCATTTGTTAATCCCAGACAAAACTGTACCTCAAATAACCAGAGAGCATCACTAGTTACGTAATTTTTGTAATGTTTTTATGAAAGGAGACAGAAAGAAAAAGCCTCAGGAACTGCTAAAATGCTTTGTGATATATTGTTTTGTGTAATGACTGTGGAAACCCTGGATATTTGATTGGTTAAGAAAAAAAAAAAAAAGCCTTTTAAAATACGACAGCTGCTTCAATCATAGAAGGAAAAAGAACAAAGCAATTGGGAGCACTGAAACAGAAAACAAAATAGTAATTTCTGTACTTAGTTATTTTTGACAAATGCTACCAGCAGTTATTTTAAAATATGTAATTCCTCTAACAGTCAAGAAAAGAAAATGTAAATATGGCACAGTAATTTATTAGTTCTACTGTTAATTTATTTTACTTCTTTCAGAACATTTGATTCTTATGCACATTCTGGCATTAAGCAGGCCTAAGTTGCAACAGATCCTTCAGATGTGAATTGTTAATCGCTGCTTCAGTACCTATTTCATTTCAGTTATTCCTTACACAGATCAGAAAAGATCAAGGCTAATTATAAAAGAGACGTCAGAACAACTCAGTAGTGAAACCACACAGTCCCTTAGCAGAGGCACAACAAATAGGTAATTTCTTATGTTAGATTTTGCTCTTTGCATCATTTTGTGCCTCTATCACTTCTTCAATTTTACACTTACACGTATTAGCTGTACAAGACCAAGTGGCTGTAAGTAAAGGTCTAAATACTTATATGCTTGAATCACAGTTAAAACTTGATTTTAGTATGTCAGAAGTATGAACAGCAGTCTATAACAGCACCATCATTAAGATGGTTTAAAGATTCAAGAAAAACTGAAAGTCTTAAAAGAAAACCCTCATTGTTTACTTATAAAAAGTAGCATCCATTTTTCTTTTTTCTATTTTCTTTTTTTTTTATTTTTTCAGTGGTGGTATGGAAAAAGAAGAGTTGATAATGAAGGAGAAGGAAAATTAAAAAAAAAAAAAAACGGAAAAACATACTCATTTCTGTTTTCTGTATCTGGGATTTTGAAGAATCCTCCCACTCAAATGCCAGCCGATAAGGGACTAATTAAGTTCAAATACCAGACACATTTGGTTTCATAAGGCAAGGCAATCCTCTGTCTTTTAAAATTAAATATAAATATACAGTAATGTTTAAGTGAACATAAACTATAGCTCAACTAGAGGGAAAAGGCTTGACACAGAAAGATCCTCAAGAACTGCACTGATGACATTGCTCTCTGTATGCTGCTATATTCCTGTGTAAGGAAGTCTGATTAAATGCAAGAATCTCTCAGTTTAAACATCACATATATGTAAATAAGTGACTGTTTTACTACATCTATATTAAAGGCTAAATCCAGCTCCACTCCTTAATTCTACTAATGTCTCCTTGTTGGCTTGTAAAAGGCAGAGTCCTGATGCTTTAATTACTTTAGAAAATTACTACTTCAAGATAGACTCAAGAATTTCATACCAAAGAAGACTGTCATTCATATGAATTAGGAATTTTTAGTGTGGAACACTACATTCCATATTCCTGGCATGGAGAGTCAACTCTCCAGTGCGCTATTTGAACAGACTTTTTCAACCTGCTTTAACTGCATTATTTTAAAATTTTATCAAAAATATTTATTGTAGGTTTATAGAAAGTGGCTTAGTTACTAAGAAAGCAGAGTATCAAACCTAATACTATTTCAATAAACTTTTATGAAATAAATGTGTAAGAATAGTTATACAAAAAATATTTCAATTTACAGTGACAAATGTTTAATATTTAATGCGTTAAAGTTTATTCCATGTCTTTCATAAAAAGGCATTAAAAAAACTGAGGTAAGGCTTATTTTTAAAAATCTGGTTTTTTAGTCTTCACAATCATAAAGAAAAATCTTGCAAAAGAGTGACACTTACTGGTAGTGATTAATTATATATGCTATAGGGAGACAATTTAGGAAAAAAAGAAGGAATCTTTGTTTATAAAGATTTACAAGGCTTTTCATTCTCAGCCAAGACTTGTGGAAAAAAAAAATACTGAAAGATAAAAGATAACTTTTAATTTGAATTGAATGTTTTTCACAATTTGTAAGCAGCACTCATAATCTTTTAAGAACTTAGATGCTTAGTCATTTTTCTCATTTAACAGCATCCTTTCCTACATTTTAAGGAAATAAATAAATTCAAACCAAAACACATAAGATTTGCAATCTCATTTGATTTCTCTAACCATTAACTGGAAATACCTTAAATATCTCCTGCAAGCTGTTGTAGAAGCATTTTTAAGACTGTACAACAGTAAGGCAGAATGGAGGGAGGTTAAATGGCCAGTGACAGACACTGGGCAGCTATGTAGTGAAAGATCTGCTCCCTGCAAACCTGTTTAAGAAAAGCAAAGGTTCCCATTTAACAAAGTCCAAATTAGATCTGCAGCAATTAGAAATGATATGATGGCAGATAGGTTATGTGCTCCCATGGAAATGTAAAGAAGCTTCATGCATACTTGTTCTGCTGTGTCAAGGTTTATGGAGTCCATGTAAATAAGCATTCCACTTTACTCTTTGCTTATCTAACCCCATTAACTTACAGTTAACATATTGAACAACCTTTTTAATTTCATTGTCAAATAATTTTAATTTAGATGAGAATTTTTAATCTTCCCATGAAAAAATATTTTTACACTGCTCTTATGGTTAGGTATATTTTCTTATATATTATATATTTACATGGATTTTAACGGACTGTTCAGCCTAGAGAAAAGAAGGCTGTGTGGAGACCTCATAGAAGCCTCCTGGCAATTGATGGGAGCCTAAAGGGATGCCGCAACGGGACTTTTCATCATGGACTGCAGTGATAGTAACAATGCTTTTAAACTTAAAGCAGGATTAGCTATAAGGAAGCAATTCTTTTCTGTGAGGCTGGTGAGGCACTAGATCAGGCTGCCCAAGGATGCTGTGAATGATCCTTCCCTGGAAGTCCTCAGGGTCAGATTGGACAGGGCCTTCAGCAACCTTACCTAGTGTGAGGTGTAAGCAGTACTGCCTCCATGGCAGGGGGGTTGGAACTAGATGATCTTTTTAAGATCATTTCCAATCCTAGCCATTCTACAGCTCTATGATTCTATGGTTCTATGATTTATCTTGAAAGACATTTATGACTGTGATTGTACAAGCTGCCATAAAGATAATTAATTTTAGCAAATACTAAATATCAAAACAATGTGTCATAAACTAGAAATACATCTTTCCCCTTTGCAATATTTCTATCACTCTTTGTCTCTAAATCATCACATTTCTTTCCAAAGCACCCCAAGGTTTATTTCTTCTGACAAAAATCAGATTCTAGAAATACTCATCATTAGTAATGTTTATTTGGGCTTTTGGGGGTTTGTTTTGGTTTTCTGGGGGGGGAGGTTTTGTGGTGGGATTTTATTTTGTTGTTTGATTTTTTTGCTGTTTTCTCCTATTTTGGTTTCTCTAGTAGCTGAAAAATCCTTTTTTTGCCAAAGGTTGCTCTCTCAATAGCTTTACAAAAATGTATTACTAGAGTTGTCTGTTTACTTCATTGCAGAAGATAAGGAATGGCATAACTGTTCCAAGAGTTCTCTTTCTGAAAAAAAAAAAAAAAAAGTAAGAAATCTTTAGTCACAATTGATTGTCAGTGCAGTGTTTCCTAAGAAAGAAAACAAAATATTAAAATATCAGTAGCACATACCATGTTACAAAGCTAATGAGAAAAGTAAAATGGGGCTATCATGAAGTGTAAGACATAGATGTTGTTAATGATTTCTGATGCAGACCTCTGACCATTCAAAATGACCATAATAAATTATTTTTCAGAATGAAATTCTAGTTTTGAAGAAATCATATGGTCTAAACAGTAAGTTCCACAAGGGGTGATGAATAAGCATTCCAATGATATTTAAGGTATGTATGGAACAGTAGGAATTTTGTAACAAAGGAAAATAAGAATTTGTAGAGACATACAATTCCAGTTTATAAAACAGAACTGAAGTACCTGCAGGGAAGGCTCCATTTCATGTCTAATGCTGAAGAACTGTAATTTCCATTGTGCCAGGAGAAACTTAGATCTGGTTCATACAGTCAAGAACAGTAGATAAAGAGAATACCTGAAGGAGTAATTGGTCAGGCTGATGCATTACTCCACTAAGGGTCTGACAGCATTGGCACTACAAAGCTAAAGTCCCATTTCACAATTTTTAACCCATGTGCAGTTCTCTTAGTGTGGAAAATAAAGTACATATACTATCATTCTTAAATGTTAGAATCATTTTATTTCAATTCATTAGAACCATAAAATGGTATGTTGAGGAAAAAAACATATGCAGAAATTGAAAATGAAAAATCCACATATTTGAATTTTACAAGCACAGAAAGCAAAGACTACTTAAAGGAGCAACTTCATACTGATTTGTGAATAATGGGAACACCTGCATTATATTTATTGTTATGTGTGCCTTTATCACTTTTATTGTTTTGCTGCAGTATAGTCCTTTGAAGGACTGCCAAACTACTGCAGCTCGCTCAAATGCAGGGCTGAATTTTAATTAAGCTTAGCAAAATGCTCATTGAATTTGCTGAGCCTGATTAGGCCAGTCATCCTGATAGATGTGCAGAGGGCATCTCGCTTACTTGTTTTAATAACTGACAGAGGCAATTAATAGATTATTGTAAAATAGTTAAACATGAAAAATACAGGCTGTCATCACCTTTTTTTCACTAAGAATCTTAGCGCTTTTTTGTATTTAACATGGCTACAAAAGATTTTTTTGGAATTATGAAATAATTAACAGTAATTCAGTATTCATATTACTTAAAGGGGGCCTACAAGAAATCTGGAGAAGGACTTTTTACAAGTGCATGTACTAACAATGCAAGGGAGAATGTTTTTAACATCAGAGGGGAGATTTCGATTAAATATTAGGAAGAAATTCTTTACTGTGAGAGTGGTGAAGAACTGGAACAGGCTGTCCAGAGAAGTTGTGGCTGCCCCATCCCTCGCAGAGTTCAAGGCCAGCACAGATGGAACTTTGAGCAGCCTGGCCTAGTGTAAAGTGTTCCTGCCCGTAGCAGGGGCTTAGAACTAGATGATCTTTAAGGTTTTCCAACTATAAACATTCTACAATCTATGATTTTAAGAGTAAAATATAAGATTTTTTTTTTCATTGTTTCCTATAACATCACAGTCCAGTTAAGAGGAGTATCTACTGTGAATGGAGTGACTTTTTACAGACAACCTTTTACTTTATCATGGAAGTAATACCAGATCTCTCTCCAGATTAGGCAGTTAGAGCAACCCATATGTATGTCTGCATCTTCAGTCTTTCCTGTGAAGCATGACTATGAACTGCAAAACCAAATATTCTTCTTTATCTCTTTTCTTTTTGACAGTGACAACTTCAATTCTTCAGAAGTTCAAGAGTCAGGTGGATTTTGACAGAATAAAAATGTCCTTAGGACTGCTTAGAAATGCTGGTTTTGCAGTTTTCTCTTACCTATTCCCACAGTCAGTTCAGGAGAAAAAAACTTGTGATGTATTAAAATCAAATGCATAATAGCTGTCCAGCCAACCAACCAGTTATCCCTAAAACACTAAAAGAAAGGGATAATACTGCATAAAAAAAGGGGAAGGATATGTAGACAGATGGTATAAGACAGTATTCACAGTAAGATGCTCTAGGTCCTAACTCAGGTGTGAAAACTTATCAGGGTACTAAAGTACCCTAACCTTTTGCATGGTGAGCAAGAACATTGATACTTTTTGAATTTAACGTCAGTAGTGCTGTCAAGAAAGGATATGAAAAATAAACATAAATGAATAGACAAAATTTGCATTCACTTTGATAGGTTTGGTATCAGGCTATAAGAAAACTAAATTTTTAACTACGAAACTAAGATTCTGTATTCAATTACTGAACTTCAGTAACCAAAAAATCCCAGAGTGACTTGCAGCAGAAGCAAGACTAGTAAATAAGTCATTACAAACTACAACTCTTAAGGACTGAGTTACAGAGACCTAAGAGCTGTCTTCCCTCTAACTGGAATGATAAGAGGAACAGAAACATGGAAGAAGTACAGGTAAAAAGTTGAAAGAGGGAGTACGTACATGTAAAAGACGGACAATAAATTTGTGTTTTAATGTTCTTTAGTACAAGTAGCAGTTTGTGCACACAGAAGTAAAGAGCCGAATAGATGTTGCTAGTCTTTGATTTCACTGCTCAGCAGCAATTTTCACAAGTTTTGGTGTGCTAATTCTAGGCTGAGAGTATAAAAAGTACTTAAGTATTGGGAAGAAAAGATTCTGTTACAGGACTCTGTCTCAGTCTACAGACAACTACCCATAAAACAGAGTAACATGGTTTTTACAAAATATTGTTCATGACATTCCTTTCTCCAGGCTCTTCTAATTAATCATTTCTATTATTAATCAAGTTAAGAAGACACAAATCTATGCTATCCTTACTATTAACTTATTTATCACGATGTTTGCATCTGAGCAAAGGTTTTTCTAAGCAAAGGATTTGCTTTAATAAGCGTACCAGAGTTGGACAAATATAAGATCAGAAAGAAAGCAAAGAGAAAAACAAACCCAAGAATACAAAGCCCTTTTACTGATTGCTTCATCTACTGATAGAGAGAAGCTATATGGACAAGGATCATGCTAATTATACAGAAAATTTCCAGAAATATTGGTGGAGAGAAAATTTTTCTTCATGTAGAAGTACTTAAACTTACTTTCTAAATTTCTATTGCCACATACAAGGGGAAAATAACACTTATATGTACTGTCAGCACCCTGTTCACTGCTGCTATCCATGGCATCTTCACACAGTCACATTTACAAGGGTCAGCCATATCCCCAGGGTGGTATATTAACTGGGGTGAAGTGTTTATTGTTCAAAGGACTGATGAAGTGTAGAAAATAATTAGCATGTTCCAAACTCTGACTTTACTATGCTGTTTACAGAAATTTCCCTTCCAAAGCTGTATCAGTGTTATTCAAATTATTTCCTCTGTCACTGCCTAGCTTCACTGACACCAATAAAAATTTATAAAGCAAACCCCACCATTATTGCTTTTAATCAAGATATATAAGCTTTAATGAAGCTCACTATTTCAATTTTTCCTCTTATATTTCTTTGCCACAAAAATACTATGTATTTTTTATTTAAAAATCTACATGAACAGGATAAATATTATTGCATTGTTCACTAGAGAGATCAAGGTCACACAGTAAGTAATGAAAGTAGAAGCAATATTTACCTTCTCAAGAGGCTTCAAATAGACAATAATTTTTTAACCTTATGGGATTTTTTCCTAAAAATTATCTGAAAATCAGTAGCATTTTTGGTCTATATATAGAAGAATTATGGCATTATCCAATATATTTAGGAATCATTCATGTAAAAATTAGTTTGATACAGTTATAGATGCTTTTACCAACACTACTACTTCATCTTTTTTTTTTCCACAAGTAGAAAAAAAAACATTTTTTTCAAGAGATGGTAATTATTTTGGAAATTCTCTTCGAACATCAACATATTGAATATTTTTTTTTCAACTAAAGCAGCATTGTTTACTGTAAATTTGGTGAAATCTAGCCAGCTATCAAGCTATATGTTCCCAGCAAGTGCCTGACCAGTGCCATCATATTCCAGGAAGGCTTTCAGGGCAGATGCCCTCCATCTGTTACTGTTTCATAGAAATGGCACTTTGACGTCCATTTGACCTATGACCCCTCAGACTCTCCATCAATTTACTAACATTTTTTTCTCATTCAATTAAGTTGACAAAAAATTTTCCATGAACTCTCAAAGAAATTCATGCAAGTGTTACAAAACCTGTGTCTCTCAATTCAGGGCTGTTGTCTCTAATGAGAGAACATGGAAGTGCTGAGGTTGACAGGTTTCTCTGGATGCTTAGGGCATCTAAGGTCCCTTTTTACAGGCTTGGAGATTGCCTTTGACAAGGGAAGAAATGTCATAGTTTCACAAGCCATGCATTTGTTGAGAATACTTGAGAATTACAAAGTTAGGGAAATCAACATAAAAACAGCTGTTACCACACTATGGTAACACAACAATTCATAGGTGATGTGATGTTCCATATCCTAACATTTAACAGCATCATAATTTTACTTTTCTTCAAAAATACTGATCATACTGATACATAACAAGAAATTTAAGACATGATCGCAGAGAAAACGTGCTTTGATTGTTCTGATAATGAAATGCGTAAGGCTTCTGCATGCATGACGCCTTTTTTGGTCATCATTTCTTTACCATTTATGACACAAAATCTGTTGATGAATATGTAGATCAGAACTCTGATTTTCAGAAAAATCATCATGTCACAGGTTTAACTAAGAAACTTCAAAAGCAGACAGTTTGAGTTGGGACATCTCTTAGATCTCTTAGATTTCTGACAAATGGCAAAAACTAACTGCTCAATTGTGACATCATCTGCCAAAGTTTTTTGCCCTGAGTTGTCTGGTTACCTAATGAACCTTAAAACTTCCAGTTACCCTTGATTAAAGGAATAGTGGGAATGAAAGTTGATTATTTCATTCTTGTACTTTGCTGCTCAATTCTGAAGGCTTGAGCAAGCACAACAGATGGAGAAGTGAATAAATAAAAAGGGAGGGGAATGAAAGATAGTGGAAAAGGAAAAGGAAAGGGGAAAAATATGAAAATATGAAAGAGAGAGGGGAAATAAGCTGTTTCATCTTATAATTTTAAAATATTCTGCATTCCCACAATTAGAGGCAAATTCTGAAAATAGAATGTGCATTTTTTAGGCTGTCTACTCTGTGTCTTAAGAGTATCTGATGTAGCCTAGTTCCAAGTATATTAATGAGAAGGGAACAAATCACATCCTGATATAGCTCGATACCATTAGATGTCTTGGTAAACACAAAGAAAATTCACATTATTTCAGGTAAGCAAAAACACCTCAAGAAGCTAGTCTTACACACACATGCACACGCAGATTCACACACTGATTATCTGCAGTCAGTATGACCGTATTATCAGAATATTTGTTTCACAAGTATTAAATGCACATCTTCATAGAGAGTACCTTACCTATTGCCAATTTTTCCATAAAGGGAAGCCTTAAAGCTATAAAAGCAATTATTTCTTGAAGTCACTCTTACTATAAAGTCACACGGAAAGTTCAAATAATTTTCAGAGACATTTCTAAGCATTTTTACCAACTAAAAAAAATATTTTTATACTTATGAAATAACATGCATGAATCAAGTTGAAATATATATAACAAACACGAGACAAGCTGAAGTACAAATTACAGTAGAGATTTTTGTGTCATCTCTTGTTATACATGCACTTGCATGTGTGTACATGTCTGTGCACACAGGAAGAAAAAGGAAAAAAATATACTGCAGCAGAAGCTTGTTCTGAGATGTGAAAATCATCACTTAAATGGCAACTGGCATGTATGAACTGCATTTGGATCTACAGTCCCCAAGTCTAACACAAACAGAAACTAGTCTACTTTTCTGAGACTGATCAGTCTTTTTTTCTGTTTAAATAACAAGGAAGAGCACTGTCATTTCAAAAGTTTACATGACAAAGTGTCATGGGTTCAGCAACAGCAGCTGTCTTTCCCTTTTAAGTAGTAGCTGGTGTAGCACTGTGTTTTGGATTTTCGGCTTGGGAACAGTGCTGATAACACCAGTGTTTATAG
>JASSUY010020003.1:27108-46311 GCA_032466535.1 Forpus xanthops
TGTCCCTGCCCCTGGCAGGGGGGTTGGAACTAGATAATCTTAAGGTCCTTTCCAACCCTAACTATTCTATGATTCTATGATTCTATGGTACATTTTCTACCAATTTCAGCCCCACATTATGTGAAATACTACTGCTATTTCTTATTTTAGCTATTGATAAATACTGCAGATATGATGATTGAGTAACTGATAGCAAATGTTGGCATTTTAATAGCAGCTAAAAAACAGGTGAGATTAAGGCCAGAATGGATAAGTTATTACTCCTGCACCATAGATGTAAATGGTATTCCTATGATTTATGAGTACATTTAATGTCTTTCCTCTTTACTGTGCTCTGTAAGAAAAGGACTGAAAATAACAGAAAAAGTAAAATAAAATCAAAACTCACACAAAATGATGCCTTCAAAAAATCTCAAGCTAGAGTATTCTCATATCCATTTAAGAAGAATTAAAAGTAAGATTAAACATTAATGTTTTTTGCAGATTAGAATAAAGGTAGCTTGACAACTTTTTCATGGAAGACATTTTCCTTGAATTTGTTTTTTCTAGAAATAAGACTTAATGAATGTATTTCATTAACTGTTCAGTACCTGGTTGGGAAACTTGGATGTTTTCAATCTTTAAAAATAAAAGAGCCTTAGGAAGCCTCTCATGAAAACTGCTTTAAAATTAAGAAGTTATATGCAGTGTCATACTTGCCTGTAGCAAACTCAGTTTCTGTCTTAATGCTTGCATAAATGCACACTGAGTGGATGACTGTGAATGAACAGAGTAAGAATTATTTTTATTTCCTCCTTCCAGTTTTTTTTTTGGTTCTGTGCCTGAGCTTCTGAAATGATAATAAAAGTTAAGGAAATTAATAGCATACACATTTCTCCTTTTTCCAAGAAAGCTTTAATTGCATGATGTGTATCTCAATTCAAAGGTGAATAAAACTGAAATCCATTATCTTCACCAGATAGGGGACAACTTAGTGATGAATTAATTAGTAATGAAGTAACATGTGGTCTCCAGAAATGATAATTTGATTAGGTCTTCTACTGTCATCTTAAAATCTGTGACCATTCTTTCTCTGACTGTACGGAGCAACAAGAATATGACAAGTATGAGTAAACAAAAAAACACAGGAGTATAATCTTGTTGATATTTAGGATGAGATCAATCTATGGAAAAGGAAGCACTGTGGTAAGAAAAGAAAGGATTTTTTAACAGGAACAAAAATCTGCCTCAGCTCTGATCAGTCTTTCACAGAGATGTACTACAAGCCTTATCTGAAGCCTGCATCTCTGACTCACAGACAGGATAAGTCAAGAAGGCACCTCTGGATACTGCCTAGTCCAACCCCAGCCCAAAGTAGTCAGCAGGTTACTCAGGGTTGTGTTCAGGTGGATTTCAAGTATCTCAAAGGAGAGAGACTCCACAGCCTCTCTGGAAAACCTGTGCCAGTGTTTTCCTTCACACTATAAAAGCATCTTTTTTTCTTCTCAAGGAATCTGATGAGTTTTGTTTTGTACCCACTGCTGCTTGTCCCATCACTGGGCGCCACCAAGAAAAGTCTGGTTTCTTCAGTATTCCTTCACATCAAGTATTTACACACACCAGTAAGACTCCCATGAGCTGTTCCTTCTCCTGGCTGTTCCAGCTTCCTTAGCTTCTTTTTTTTATGTCAGACATTCCACTCCATTAATCATCTTTGTGACCCCTTCACTGGACCCGTCCCTTCAGGTGTGGTGTCCCCATGGCTGAGTAATGATCACCTTCCTTGACCTACTGACAGCGCCAAGGCACATGTAGCCCCACAGGCTGTTGTCCTTACTTGCTGCAGGGTCACAGTGCAACCTCATGTCCAACATGCTGTCCACTACCCCATGGTCCTTCTCCACATAGCTGCTTTCTAGTTGCCCCTGGTCTTTACTGGTGGCTTGGGTTATTCCTCCCCATGGTAAGGATTTGGCACTTCCTTTGCTGAGTTTTATATGGGACATTACTAGCACACTAAAGAAAAAAGATGGCTTTCCTGTAGCAAGAAAGTAAATTCAGCTTGAATATTCTATAAAACTAACAGAAACGATCTTGCATTTTGCTTGTGTGCTTGATGGATTGATTGGTTTTGTTCCTTCACGCATGAGTTGCAAAATTAAAACATCTGTCTAGTTCTATTTTGATACTGTCATCACCATCATTATATCTGAATGCTAGCTACTTTCTGTGCTGAAGCAGATCATGGCTTAATGTTGGGCCTTTATGAATTCCTCTAGGTTTCATCTGCTACATAAGGATTAAAATAAGTGAACTTGTGGTCTGCCTTAGAGACTGAGGGCATGGCTCGCTAGAGGCTCTGAATAATCCAGGCTTTGATGAGTTAAAATATATCTCGAACTGTTAAGAGTAACCGTAGATAAGCTAAATTAAGAGTAGCCATAGATAAGTTAAGAATAACCATAGATAAGTAAAGAGTAATTATAGATAAGTTAAGCATCGACCCTTGTAAACCCTTATAGATACTGCTGAGCACTTCTTCCGATGCAGGCTGGCCACCTGCGTCGGAATGAGTGTGAATTTTAGTCAGTAAGTACAAAAGCCTGAGACTCATGCAGTGGGGGGGGGGGGCAGAGCCTCTGCGGGGACGCCTGCAGAGAGTGAGCCTGCCACCTCGCACTGCGATGATGCTGCTTGGAGCTGGTTTTCTAACTGACTTTACAGGATTATTGCACCACATTTTTATGTATACAAGACTATGTAATTAGAAGAATGTTAGCTGCATAAATACATTGGTATAACTTAGCATAAGGGTTAGGCAAGTCATGATGAAACTCAGCAAAGTGAAGAGTTAAGCACAAGCTGTAAATGAGCTGTCCTTGGGCAGGCTGGAAAGTCCTGAATAATAGCAGGATCCCGATAAAGGAGGGACTAAAGGAGCTGTACATTTGTGGAATGCCCTGAGAGATAGAGGGGAGACGAAGGGAGCTGTACGTCTGTGGAATGTCCCGAAAGCTAAAGATAGATGAGCCTTGGCAGAAGTTCTGTCATCAACAAGATATGGATTTGGGAAAGAATTATCCAATTAACAATTGGACTTGTGTGTGTGGACAGCAGGTGTTAGCCAATAATGAGTAGAATAATAGCGTGTGGACAGCAGGTGTGTGTTTGTAACAGTGTATAAATACAGGTTTGTAGCGTAATAAATCGAGTTTGTTTTATCACTCATATTGAGTCGACTAACTGCTCTGCCACTACCCTCTGGACTCTTCGTCACTACGGGTAACCCTCACCCTACCTCGAGTAACCCTTATCCCCTACAAACAGCAACAGTGAACCAACTTGTGCATTATCTTTCATTAAGCAATATCAATTTATTAAATAAAAAAATTAAAACAGAAAAAAATGTAGACAGTTTTTCTTTCTTGGCTGTTTTCTCAGCTTTGAGATCTCCATCCTGAGTACTCTGTTCTCTGGATCACAAGCCTTACTAGGACTGGAAAAACTCTTTAACTTTGGAGACATGGTGGAATTACTTAGATTTCATTAGGTGTCCAGATGTCTGGGGAAAGGGAACAAGATTGATTTCGTTTTATAAAAAAGAAATATTGTAGATGGGAAAAATAGGGAATTAAGAGAATACATTTATTGGAGTATTTTACTTCGCAAAAAGTGGAGGCAAGACACAAAAAAAAAAAAAAAAAAGTCCTTAAGGTAGGAAAAAATATTTTTAATAGTAAATCTGTAAACTTTTATTTATTTCCTGCCAATATACTAGGATGAAAACACTGAATTTTAACTCATATTTGGAATTATAAGGGTACTTTAAGGAGGCATTACTTTGTGAAGCAAATATTTTGTCCTACACCCATAATATAGGGTGTTTTTTTGTTCTTTACTACCTTTATACTTGAGATACATTTGTATCTTGGTGTATATATATATATATTTAAAATATTTACTGAAACCTGGGTAAAGAACAATCATGTTAAAAATATGAGGACATACTGGAGGTGTGATTAGGAAAGGAAAACATAAGAAGAACCAAAACACAGAAGCTATGAAAGAACAACATTCAAGAAAAGAAACCTGTTCAGTTGTACAGAAGTCACAGGAATGATGAGGCTGAAGTAATGGTTCTCTTACCTGATGAGGAAGAGGTCATTGGAGTAAAGTGCCAGGAACAACAGGTAGATTGGAGAGGGAGTGGATGGGGATGAAAGCAGAGCAGCACCAGGCATCCGTTAAAAACAGTGTTCCTTTTACTCAAGAGATTAAAGCAAAAAGAGGAATGGTGCTGTCATTGGAGAAACAAGTCAGATCAAGTGGGTTTCCATTTCAGCCAGGGAAACTAGGACATGTTTACCTTGCAAAGAAGAGCACCAAGAGAAATTGAAATATTGAGGAGAAAAGTATGGAGAGGGCAGAAAAAAAGGCACAAGACAGGCCAGCATGAAGTTCAAAAGGACCCAGCAACCATGTCCAAGGAAGAAGGGAAAGAGTGAGCAGGAGTTCACAACACAAGGCAAGTTGTCGCTAATCATCTCATAATTAAAAATCACAAAAAGTCAAGGTACAGATTCACACAGTTTCAATTTTATCTATTCACATTTGCTTTGTAGTTTTAAACCTTCAAAGGTAGTAAGTGAGGAACAGTGAAGTCATGTGAAACACAAAATTTAGAACTTGTGAGCCAGCTGCTGACAAGTCGGGCAACTCAATAACAGAAAAACCAAAAGACATATCAAATGAGGCTAGTGGAAATGAGGGAGATAGAGACTATGTAGCTAAAGCAGGTCTATGTTACCCAGGGAAGTTGTGAATGCTCCATCGTTGGGAGTGTTCAAGGCCAGGTTGAACAGAGCCTTGGGTGACATGTTTTAGTGGGAGGTGTCCCTGCCCATAGCAGGGGGGTTGGAACTTGGATCTTAAGGTCCTTCCCAACCCTAACTATTCTATGATTCTATGTTTCTATGATCTTAAGAGTGAAATGACCATTATTAAAAAAAAAACAAAAACATATATCAGAACTTCAGAATCAGGCCTGAAATATGTATTATGCAAAAAATGCCAAAAAGTTAATTTTCTGAATATTCACAGTATGTCTTAATGATTTTAACTTCCTGCATGTTTTATAATGTAGGTTATCTGTATTCTAAAGACATACAAATATATATAAATATAGGTATGTTTCTTACTGGAATTAGAAATTACTGACAATGGAACATCAAAAAGATAGGATTTTTACATGAATGGCACTCAATATGCAGTCTCGTTTATTTGAAATAAACCTGCCTTTGTGTTTTCATATTCTAGAAGCTGTGTGAACAAAAAAAAAAAACTCATGGAGTGAAATCCTTTTACTAGTAACTTGTTTCAAGTTTTGCATGTATGTCAACAGAAGCAGGATTTATAGATATTAGAACTTCCCTCTGTTACACATACATCTGTTTAGTTATATGTGTGTAAAGGAGAAACTATTTCTATCTCCTCTCTGAATACAAATAATAAAGATACATTTACTAGATATAGCCCAATTATTCTAAAAGAACAGTTAGAGAATTGCCAAAGTATCTCAGGCCTGAATAGTCAAATCCTCTTCATATACATATTCTATTGACATGATAATTTGCTATTTGTTTTCCATCAAAACCCTGCTGCATTCAACCATACAAAGGGTGGTACTTGTTTAATGACAAATCACTCAATACTTTCTTTCCTTCTCATTGTTAGACCCTTCAAACCATTTTCTGTAAACAAACTGTAACATCTTAACAGCTTTTTTGACTCTCCATAGTTATCTGCACCACTATGAGACAAGGGTGCATTCCTGTCCCATTCTACGGAAGACAAATAGAAACACAGAATAAAAATAAGAAGTAACTTCTAATTTCAGGTGTCTAAATTTCCAACAAGCACTTGATACTTTCAGTGATACAATCCCACTGGTTACTAATCAGACTTTAAGATCTGAAGTTCAAAACTTGAAAATAAGGTATCAGTCAGTAATACACTGAAGAAAGCTGTCCTAAGAAAATACATTGTGATTCTCCAGCAGAGATAAAATTTAGCTCTCGAGGGCAATATCTGATTTCTTTAACCACATCTTTGTTTCTTTCTTTTCTTGTACTATCTTTTCAGTAATGATCATGACAGAAACCCATAAACTAGTAACTATCTCCACCTTTTCTTTTAGATTAAGGTTGGCATTTATTTTAGGAATTGCTTACTGACATGCTCTTATCTCAACAATAATTAAAGTAATGGTATAAAAAATGCCTCTTCCAAGCATCTTTTTTTCTTGCTCCTGTGCACAGGTTCAGCCCAAATTAGGTCACAGTGACCACTGAGATCTGTAATGATTTAGTGCTTTTATGAAAGATTCATAATAAATACGCAAATGCGGCAGAACTGAAGCTGTGAATTTTCTAAAATCTTCCAGCATTTCTGTAATATTAATTTAAAAAAACAGGAAATCTATTGGTTTAGTACATTTTATATATTTAATTTCTATGGTTTAATAACAGTAAATTGGACAAAAAATACATCAAAATTGTTACGTCTAAAACTATTATTCACAGATTTCTTAAACAGAGTGACATTAGCAATTTACATTAGTAAATTACAGACAACACAGTGAGACACTGTACTTGAAAAATATGTCTGTCTTCCTACACCAGAGGAATTGCAAACATAGGCTTTGAATTGTCGTCAAACAAATATGGACTCTTCTACTCCATTCTTCCCCGCCTTTCACTCACATCTCAACTCCTTGCTTCAGATATTTTTCCTTACATGCTTCATCCAAACACCTAGCTATCAAGATATCACACTCTGTTTCCTAGTTTATCCCTTTTCCTCATATAGTCATTCCCCTATTTTTGTACATTTATCCTTGTTCACTTCCCCAGATGTTCCATTCCTGCATCTGCTTTCCCAAAACTGTATCCAATAGCTGCTCTCCTGCTCTAGGCACTACCTGTGCCCATCTGCTAACACCAGTCTTGGTCCTATTGTCCGACTGGGTTTTCCAATCAGATCCACTCTCCTATATACCTTCTTCCTTTCTCTTCCTCCTCTTGCTCAAGTTTCTCTCTCAGCTTCCCAGCGGGAATTCAAGGAGGTCTTCCCCTGCTTCAACGGAGACCAACACTTCTCATGAAAAAGGCCAAGATTGCTTCCTGAGTTTTTCAGTCCCTTTAAGTGTTATCTGTTTCCTCACACAACCTCAGGGTGCCTCACTGTGGGCAGTTTGCCATGGCCTCTCCTCCAAGACTCGTAGATTTCTTCTCTAAGTCACATTTCAGTGAGAAATATGAGTGGTTGTGGAAGAGAGGGAAGGAAACAGGACCCTCCTACAGCCTTTTCCTTGCTCTGTAAAAAAAGCAGTTCATGTAGCTCCACAGTAACCCTACAGAGATGAGGTAGGTTGCTGAAAACAGGGAGGCCATGCAGCAAAAATACAGAATTGCTGAGATCATGCCTACATAAGTATCACAAGAGAGCCAGAAGAATTCAATCAATAATATTTCATTACTAATAGTATTATACATACAAGAGAAAGGATATAGATTGTCTGTATAATGCTGCCCATTACTTAGGGTAGGAGGCTTTTACTGTCAGCACAGAAGAATTTCTCTCCTCCTTTTACTTGCTTTTGGTTCAGGTGCCTGAATCTAGACTCAGTATGACACACGGAAAGCCCATCTCCACACCAGCAGGACATTCTCCAGGTGATCCAAGGCTTCCACTGCACAAGTGCTGGCTGTGCCCTGTGCAACACTCACACCTTTGTCAGATGGGCTATGAAGTCCTGAGAGAGGGCCAAGAGCATCACCCCATACAGAATCCTTGGCAAGGTTCAAGTCTCAAGTAATATGGTACTAGACCTTGTCAACAAACAGTTGCCAAACCTATGACTTTTAGGTGGGTAAAGCTGTATCTTTTTCCCATCTTTTTGCCTTGAAATCTACTCACCAGTTTGGACCAAAATGAGTCAAAACTGCCTTGAGGCAGATGCAGTCAAGCACTAATCCCTGCGCTATAAGGTCTGGAAAGTAAGTAAGAAGATGAACTTTCTCAGTTTTATTGCACAGCCAATTTAATTTTTCTTAGGTATTTATTTGGTACATAATATTTTTAGTCCTATAAAACCTACACATCCATTTTAACAGTAGTGGCTGCATTCTGGATCAATAACTGGCAATCTAAAGAGACTCAAGAGGTTTGCTTCACATCAGCTTTCTATAAAGACACAAAGGTTAAGCTTTGTTTCTTTGTTTTCACTTAAATCATTCAGTTTCAGGATTAAGGGTGCACTGACCTGAAATTAAGGTTTTCATCTTTATAGGGATGTTTGGTTACTCGGAAGAATAAGAGAAATGCTATAATATTTTTTTCCTTTCGTAAAATAATGAAGAATAAAGCACATTCTCTTCAAGTCTAGAAGATTACTGTTGGTCCTCACAGCTATAACATTTTTTCTTCTCCTGACAGCATCCCTTTTTTCAGCTGCTGAGTGTATGCTATTTTATGAAATATTCTCTTAATTTCTAAGCATTTCTCATACTCATTGAAATTATTTATATCAATATTTTTGATACATTTTCCTCAGTCATACAACCTGACCTCCTATAATTACCCTGCCATAGGCATTTTGCTTTGCCTACCTGATCATGAAAAAGTAGCTTAGAAATTTCAGAAAATCACTTCTATGTGATCAATTAAACTGTGGTATCCTTTGGATGCTAACGCAGAGCCGATCTCAGTTTAATAGCTCAAAAATCTTAGAAGTTTTCTAGAGACTCTTTAAAGATCAATGACTTAAACACACCCTGAATCCCTCTCTTATTTCACCACTAGATATTTACAATAGGAACGTTCCAACAAAACATACACAAAATCATAGAATCATAGAATCATAGAATCATAGAACAGTTAGGGTTGGAAAGGACCATAAGATCATCTAGTTCCAACCCCCTACTATGGACAGGGACACCACCCACTAAACCATGTCACCCAAGGTTATGTCCAACCTGGCCTTGAACATCGCCAGCAATGGAGCATTGACAACTTCCCTGGGCAACCCATTCCAGTGCCTCACCACCCTTACAGTAAAGAATTTCTTCCTCAGATCCAATCTAAACTTCTCCTCTTTAAGTTTGAACCTGTTATCCCTTGTCCTCTCAGTATGATCCTTCCAGAAAAGTCCCTCCCCAGCATCCCTATAAGCCCTCTTCTGCTATTATGAACTGCATACTCACTTATAATGATGTCAGTATTTATATTGTGAGGGTGCAGGGGAAATTAAAAAAAAAAAACAAAACAAAAAACAACAAAACAAAAAAAAAACACAACCAAACCAAATGTTTGCATTCCTGTTTCTTTGAGACTAAAATTTCCTGAAGTGATACCTCAAAGGCAGCTCTTTTCTCTAATCCCATGATTCCAAAAATCCCTAACAGTGCAGATTTATTTTCACTTCAAATTTTTATTTAATTTTTATTTTGCCATGGAAAATACATTGAGCTCCTCAGACCTTTAAATACTACAAACAAATAAAACAAAACAAAACTAAGAACCAGAATACGTTTCCTTACAACAAATAAAGTTTTAAGTGAAATCACACTTAAAAAAATTAGTGCAATTTTATTCTGTCAAGACATCTCACCTGGACAATTTTTCAGATTAAGTACTTTTAGATTAGAAGAGTATTTATGACTAAGGCAGAAAAAAATAGTATTAAAGGAGTCTTGTGAATGCTAAAAAATTTGCCTCAGGTTAACTTATAGCTGGTTGATAGTTATCTGTAAGGAAGCAGAAAAGACTAAGTTATAGCTTCACTGCAATCTGCCTTAGTGAATGAGAGCATGCAGCTAAGATGTATAGGGAGGATGTTTAAGAAGGAAGCATGAAGCAGACTGAGAGCTCTGCTTTGCTTCCTTCAGCTCCTCATGCATCCACACCAGCACCACTACCTTTGCTGATAAATGCGAGATATTTATTACTTAAAGTAACTGCTCAGCTGCTGTTCACTCTGATGAATAATGAACAAGAGCCTTCTAAAACCTCTTCAGTTCTGAACAAGGTAATTTACCTATGTATAAATAGGCTTAAATTTATGTATGTTCACATCTTGATTTAGGCTTATTTACTTTGTCCATGAAGGTGATTCATCTAGTTTCTCTGAATCTTAGTCTTAGACCAAGCAGTTTACATTTTTTTCTCCTCACAAAACAGTAAATGCTAAAAAAGTTACTCGATAATTAGAAGTTTTAAAACATGTTGGCTTTCCAACAATAGCAAAAGGGATCAGTGATGTAGCTCCTGAGTACCTCTTGCTAATCACCACTCTGAAGAATTAAGGAGCATTGTTAACCTCAATCAATTGCTAGTCTCACTCCACACCTTTTTTACATTTCAGTTACAAAATTCAATCTTGAACCCAGTATGTGATCCTAGCATATAAAGAAACACATTTATGTATGTATATATAAAATGTTTGATAAAATGGAAATTTGAAATTCCTTACTTGATTCTCAACTTCACAATCCTGCTTCAAAACTGAAATAACAGATCAGAGCCATTTAGTTTAAACAAATGCAAAATAAATAAATGGATAAATAATAATAATTTATAGTTTAATAAATTATAGTTTAAGGACATATATGATGAATAATTTGTATGTATTTTGTTATGATAGTAACTATAGAGGGTTTATGATTTTTCACTAACTCTACAGAAAGAATAGGATGTGAAGAACAAAGATTAGGAACTGTGGAAAAAAAAAAAAATAAAGGAACACCCTATCGGTAATGCTGCCCTTTCATTTCATAGAAGAAAATGCATACTAGTTGAAAGACTAGCAGTTAGATCACAGCCCTTCACAATTTTCAGTACCTGCCTTTAAATTACTAATGTCTAAATATGGGAAGGCAAAGTCTTTTAAGTATCATCTGAAAGAAAAAGGGAGGTTGTGCTTGATAAGTTTGTTAATTATACATGGATCATTCCCTTCTGAATTTTCTTTTGGAGTATGGACCTTAGAAGAGCACTAATGCTGGCTCCAATGTGAGTAGCTGAAATATCTAAAAATTATATACTGAGATCCTCATAGTCCATTGGAATATACAATTTTGAAAGGATTTCAAAGCAACATTGGACTCAAAGACAGTAATATTTTATTTATTTTGTAAGAAGCACAGCAAGTTAGCAAAAAAATATGGCAAAAGAATCACGCCAACTGACATTTTGTTTAACATAAATGTTAGCATTAAATGTGTTTGTATATTCTTTGTTGACATTTTGATGTATTTACTAAATATCAATATTTTAATCTGTGAGGGGTTTTAATATAGCAGAATGGACACACTGCATCAACTACAGATACATTAATTCTGGAACACTTTCACTGCAGCTCATTTAGCCATGTAAAACACTTCCTGTCACATACTGCTCCTTTATAATTTGCCCAGTAGACAGCCCACAGGAGCAGGAAAAAACAGGAGCTCATTTCACGATTAAACACTAGGTAACAAAACATTGCTTGGGATTTCCCCTAAGGTTTGTATTCCTTGTAAATCTTGCTTTTGATCTTACTCTTAAGAATAATTCCATAATTACAGGAATTTGTCTACTCAGAGTACCACAATTTCATTATTTCAACTATTTGAGCCTTCTGAATGTAGTCCTTATAAATTATTTTCTATGCAGTACCTACCTTCTGAAATGCTTATCACCATAGTATTTGAACACTTTTATTAAACAAGTGTCTTTACTCAAAATGATGCATAACTACAGAAAAAAGATTTTTAAAAATGTACATTTGTTCAGACCTTCTGGGAAGCAAAATACAACATTTTCTATTTACGTTCTTATATTTTTTTAAACCATGCTTGGCTTATTCTAGTTCAATTCCCAGACATATATCAAAAGTTCTTTTAAGATGTATATTGCAAAAACACATTACTCCATGTCCCAGAGGAGACATAGTCTAAAATAATAAATTTTGAGGATACTTTTAATAGCTACTTTCAGTTGTGTAACTGATCTACTCTTTGGCCTTGAGCAAGTAAAACCTGTCTGACTTGGAATTCCCCATACATAAACTGGATTACAAACAAGCATGTGAATGTAGTTTTGATTTTTCTTCATAATTTTCTATTTTGATTACGGGAGGTACATTCCTATAACTAGTTTCCTCAGATTTCTTATTCTACAGTGCACATGCTGCTTTAACACACAAACAGTTCTAATTGTAATTTTAGTAAATTTGTATCTTTCTAGACATTTTCAAAAAACGTGTTGGCAATTTTTTTTTTCTGCTGCTTCTTTTTAACTTAGCCAGAGATGATACAAACTTATACAATATGGTATGTGACTGCAGCAAAAAAGGAAGATTCTCTACAAAGTTATGTTTACTTGTACTTTCATTTTTCAAACAAAGATCAATGTAGAAACAAATTACTCACTGTCAATCATATCTGTTCTAAGAACGTGTCTGGCCCCTCCAGAAAGAATCTGTAGCCAGCAATCACAGTCAAAAGTTTAATAGAAAACAATAAAAATTGAGCAGAATCAGTGACAGTGGGAGAATCTTTCCTGGTCTTCATGAATTTTGCTTTGCTCTCAAACTCTTATCCATGAAAAAGTGTGATTTGACTGAATGAAAAAAACATCAGCATGATTTTAGATTCATATTCTGTTTTCAGACTTGTATTACAAAAAGCTGTGGCTACTATATGTTCTACTGGTGATGTTCAAAGGGATGTTCGTGGGAGCATTCCTATCAGTTAAGGGACATGTGAGCAATCCAACTTTTGACTTAGCTTCACTCAAGTAGTGAGCAAGAGGCTTTGTGAGGCCTTGCAGGCCAAGAAGAGGATAATCAGGAAAGGCTCAAAGACGAGTGTGTGTTGCCAAGAAGAGGAGTTGGCTGGCAAGGACTCCAAGCAGGATGTCACAGAACAACGGCTGCTGATCAAGGCCAACTGCAAGTTGCAACACAAGAAAGTTTCTGTTAGCCCAGCTCTATGATCATTTTATGGACACTTGAACTTATAGCCAATCATTAACCTGTTGCTAGTTTCTCTTTGTGTGAAGTTGATTAATCGAGTGTTATCAATTGTTCTAGCACTCTGAAATTTCTCTATAAAAGGTACGCTTATACACAATAAATTGTACAGCGCTTGATCACATTGATCGTTGTTGCGTTGTTCCATATCCCCCGCAGATGTTTTCATTATATTTATGTATTTTGTTACTATTTAGTAACACCAAGACATCTGCATGCCATGAAAAATTTACTAATAAAATATGGCTCAGCAGTACAACAGCAGAGATTGTCAAAACAAAGCTCTACCAATACACTTGACAGATAAGGTCTTTAACATTGCTCTTTGTTTCACTAGAGGAGTGGAGATCTGCATAAATCTAGCAGATAAAGTACAGGCAAACTCCTTGAGGAAAGAGGGACTGTAGTGAGAGGACAAGGGATAACCGGGTTCAAACATAAACAGGGGAAGTTTAGTATCTGAGGAAGAAATTCTTTACTGTAAGGGTGGTGAGGCACTGGAATGGGTTGCCCAGGGAAGTTGTGAATGCTCCATTGCTGGCGATGTTCAAGGCCAGGTTGGACATAGCCTTGGGTGGCATGGTTTACTGGGAACTGTCCCTGCTCCTGGCAGGGTGTTTGGAACTAGATGATCTTACAATCCTTTCCAACCCTAACTACTCTATGATTCTACGATTCTGTGCTTCACAGTTCCTCAGGAAATTAGTATTCTTAAATTAAAATATTTCCTAATCTGTACTTCGTTTCAAAATGTGCAATGGTACAAGTATTGGAGATGTAAACTGAATCACAGATTATAAAGAAACTCAGAGGTTATCAGTTTCTAAGTTTCCATCAGTTTAATGTGTGAGGTTCTTAGTTTAATGTGTATGCAGCACTGAAGTGCTTTTACAGGTAAACTCTAATCTTTTCTATCTTATTTAAAGCTTTTTTGTTGCTGTTTGGGCATGGTGTTGTTTTGTTGTGGTTTTTTTTTTTTTTTTAATAAGCCATACTCAAGCATGCAGAAGTTTCCAGACCTCCATACTTAATGACAAACTTTGCAACATTAAAAAAATCTCACGTATCTAGATTAAACATCATTTCTTATTTAAATCCATTATGCGCTGACTAGAGGTAAGAAAACTGAGTGCTTTTTAATGTAATTTAGCAACTACTGAATAGGTAATAGGTACTGAACATATTTACAAAGGGAGAGAACAAACAAGGGTTTGTTAGAGGCTTTGAAACTGAAACAAAAGCATGAAAGGTACATTTGTTTAATAAAAGCTTTTTTTTAATACTCCTTTTTGCATGATGATGAACAACTTAAGAAAAGCACATTTTCTGATACATTTTCCCCTCTTAGTTTCCTCTCTTTCGCTTCATTTCAACCTTACTGGATCAAGGTGGATTTCCTTTTATTATTTTTGTCACTGTGTAAGTTATGGGAGTATCCATGCATGCTTATATTTGTTTCTTCAGTATGGTTCTGATGTGCCTATGTTCTGTACATTTCCTTTCTGTTTGACCTCATGCCTAACTGGTTAATTTGCTTTCCTTCAGGGGTTTTCTGCTTTTATTACTAGCTTACCTTAAGCTAATTGAAATGTAAATTACACCAATGATATGAAGTTTGGAAAAAAAGAAATCTGCCATAAAAATAATAATACATTCATGTGCCACAAATAATCTTGCACTTGGAGCAGTAAAAATTATGGAAAGAACTATTTTCCTACCTGCTCACTCATGCAAAGAAGTTCACTTTAAAGAAATCCTAGAAAGACCAGTCCAGAAAGGGCAGAAAAAGAAAGATATTCATAAGATACGTGTTTCTGTCAATAACTATTGGAATAACTTGACACTGAAATATTCCTTCAAAATTTAACAGCTACTTCATGGCACATAAATATTAAACAAAATATTCTAAAACAGATAATTTATAAGAAGTACCATGTAGAATAGTCTGCAATGAATACCAGTTAGACAATTTTTCAGTGTTCAACACCACTAATGAACAACAAAGAGCATTATACCTCAATCTGGAAAAAAATCTCAGACGCATTTGGAAAAGCATGCCAGGGCTATATGGAATTAAACTGCTTTGCAACGATTTGCAAACTTCAGGAAATTTTGTGCATCATTGGTAAAGATAACAACAGTGGTTCTGGATTAAAGACCTCTGTACAGAAAGAACATACAGGGCCTCACCAAAGTTGAGAATACGGCAAACCAGTGTCCTGCTATAGATTAGGTTACAGGCGCCAGGTAGTGTAAGTCTATATATCACAAGTGTATAGTTATATTAATATCAAGAAAGAAATATATAATGAAAGGTAACTCTGTTAAACATGTACAGAGGTTTCAATTAGGGAAAATGCATTGGGAATTTGCAAATTGCAAATATACATAATAAGAACATACTGCTGAGAGAAAATTATACCTAATTCTTTGTTTCACTAACAAAAAAAAGTTTCTCTTAGAAATGTGTTTATAAAGTGCATGAGATAGGAGGAAGGAGTGATTTCCAGCTATCACTTGGTAAATCAGAAAACTTCAGCATAGGAATCTGCAGAACTGGAAAGTTCTTCACCTACCTGAAGTTAAACATTAACTTCAGTCAAGCAACATTAACACTTTCTCTTACACTGTTATGTTTAAGTGCCTATGAACTACTTAACACTATTACTAGAACAGCAGACCAGCAAGCCTCCTTGAAGGCTCGAGATAAGTGCTTATTTGGAATTACAGATGCATAGCTGAATTCTGGAGCAACACTGCAAGAATAAAGCAATCTCACAAAAGAGTGTGAAAAGAGCAGAAGAGCAAATTTCTGAGCTAGGCTTTGGACACTTCCAACACAAAAGAAAAAATAAAATTGCTCTGCTTTGACTGTTATTGCCTGTAATATCAGTTAGGATGGAACTCTGAAGAAAATAATTATGGATAGCAGTAAAGAATGCCTGAGACACTGCATCCTCAACTGTTTTGTCAATTTAACACAGAGAGAGAGCAAAACATAATATGGAATTTTACTTAAAGAAACCATGCTATTGATCCTTAAAATGCTACAGAGCAACATGTTAAAAATTATGATATTCACTTCAATACTGAGAAATACAGGAGATAATGGTTCATATTGGACTCAGAAAAGGTTTTGCTTTTTAAGAAAAATAGTGATTCTTGTTTTGCCTAAGCAGAACTCAACTCACATTAAGCAAAGGAATGCATGCTCCTGGCACAAAGCAGTTGAGCTTTTACAGCACTATACTTTCTCAGTGAGCTTTCCCAAATAATATAGAGAAGCTTTGAAAAATAGTGTCCTTTCTTTCCTCTGGTCATAATCTTTAATTCTAAAGCTGTCTCCCAGTCAACAGCAGATCTGAAAGCAACAATGAACATATGATTCTCAAGGACTAGTGGAGTTTAGAGTTTCCAAATTATTTAACCTTCCTATTTTTAAATACTGTTAAATGTAAGGTGAGGGTTCAAAAGAGGTGAGGCTTCAAAAAAGACAAACACTAGTTAAGCTGATGCCTTCAATGAAAGCCAGATAGATGCATTTTATGATTCAGAAACAACCCTCGATCCAGTTTTGAATGGGTTCTATTACTTAAAATGCATGCAACACCAGTACTTAATTTTCCACCTCAGAAACCGCTCCTTATAGAGTAGCGACATGACAGGCTTTATCCCAAACATATTCTAATCTACTAACAAACACTTCAGGACTCAAAATTAATAATTTTCAATAAACAAATATGCCTAAGAACTGGTATGGCAAGGGGAGAAGATAGAAGAGGTCTGAGGTTACAGTTTGAAGTGTGTAATGATTTATTACCTGCCAGAAAAATGCTACAAAACCCAAATGCATTGCAGGACTTAATTAAAATGACAGCAAAATACCTAAATTGTAAAGTCTTCACCAAAAACAGTGTGAGATTTTATATTAGGACTGACATGTTAACCTATAACATATGCAGTCTAAACTAATTTCTGGTGAACTCTGGTAAATATTAAATTTAACTCCTATGATGGTGGAGACACCTGGGCTATACATGAACTTGTGGGGTTGTGACTCAGAAGCATAATGAAGAAAACCCTCACTAAATATTCACATACTGTGAATACTAAAAAGACAAATGTCCTTCTTCAGTCAACTTGGATACACTGCCTCTTTGAAAGACTGTTTTGGCTAGACAGTACAAATATTTCCTTAGCATTGTCTGCCTGTGATTTATAGTTCTGACTAATCTCTGTTGAAACTTCCAGAACAAGGAACTGTGCAGAAGGAAACAGTGTATTTTGTTTGGACAGTCTTGGCTTAGGCTGACTTGCAGATTATTTAACTGAAATGGCAAGAATCAAGCTAGTATAACTGGAATAATTCCAGTTTCAAAGAAAGGGTGTCTACCAGCAGCGACCAGTTGCCAGAGATAGAAATAACAGCCTCTTTACCACCATGTCAAGAGATATGCTTCTGCTGATAAGCAGCTGGGACTTCATCATATCTGCAACCTAAACAACTGTTAGAATTAGTATAAGCATTTTTAAACATTTAGACATTATTTAACTTTTAGGATTTTTGCAGTTATTTGGTAAAAATGTGAAATCCTGTGCCCAGACTTGTAACTGGTCTGCAGCACTCATATGGTAGCTTTAACTGGGCACCTAAAAATAACAAATCAAAAATATTTGTGAAATATGAGAAAAGTTTGACTACAGAGAATATGGATGATAAGTCTGGATGTCCTGGAAAATTTTAGCTTTCATCAAGTATCAGACAAATGTACACACGTTGTTATACTGCAAATCTCAACACTAATATGATATTGCCAAATATCTTCGTACACTCTGACTTATCAGGCAGCAATGTCTGATGTCCTACCACACATATTAAAGTGCATTCTCATAAAGAAGGACTGCAGAGGTCTGGGAGAGGTGGTTAGGGGCTCTGAAGCTCAGATTGTCTTTTCATCTGTTCTCCAGGATACAGGGCAGGACCTTAAAAAGACTAGGAGGATTGACCAGGTTAATAAATGGTTAGAAGGATGGTGCTATAGTCAGGGCTTTGGGTACTGAGAACACAGGACTCAATTTAGTAGGTCAGGTCTACTGGGGGCTGGTGGAGCTGGTCTGACAAAGAAAGGGAAGAGTGGATTTGGTAAGAGGCTTGCCAGACTGGCCAAGGATGCTTTAAACTAGATGTGTTGGGGGAGGGGGGCATCATTCCATTCCAACACACCCAGGCACCTGCCAACACCTATAATAGACATTTGGAGCAGCGTAGAGACGCTCCAACTGCTCCAACCAATGAGCCAGCTTCAATCAGAGCTCAGTTCAGATGCCTTTATACAAATGCCCGTAGCAAGGGGAACAAACAAGAGGAATTGGAGATGTGTGCATGTCTACGGGGGTATGATATCATAGGTATCACAGAGACATGGTGGGATGGCTCTTATGACTGGTGTGTTGAATGGAATGTTACAGGCTCTTTAGGAAAGACAGACCCGGTAGGTGGGGAGGGGAGTTGCTGTTCATGCTAGGGATAGGCTGGAGAGAATGGAACTCTGTCTGTTGACAGAGATTTTGTGGGTCAGGTTTAAAGGGAGAACAGCGATGGGAGACATTATTGTGGGCATCTGCTACAGCACCACCTGACCAAGAGGACTCGGTGGATGAAGGGCTCTACAGACAGATAGGAATAGCCTCACACTCGCAGGTTGGGCAGAAAAGAGATTCAGAGCAGCCCTGAGGAGAAGGACTTGGGAGTGTTGGTCGATGGGAAAATGAACATGAGCCGGCAGTGTACTCTTGTAGCCCAGAAAGCCAACCATATCCTGGGCTGCATCAAAAGGAGTGTGAGCAGCAGGTCGAGGGAGGTGATCCTGTCCCTCTACTCTGCTCTTTTGAAACCTCACTTGGAGAATTGTGTGCAGTTCTGGTGCCCTCAACATAAAAAGGACATGGAACTGTTGGAACAAGTCCAGAGGAGGGCCAAGAGGATGATCAGGGGACTGGAGTGCCTCCCGTATGAAGACAGGATGAGAAAGCTGGGGCTGTTCAGCCTGGAGAAGAGAAGGCTACGTGGATATATCATAGCAGCCTTCCAATGTCTGAAGGGGGCCTATAGGGATGCTGGGGAGGGACTCTTCATGAGGGACTGTACTGAG
>JASSUY010020004.1:9210-52534 GCA_032466535.1 Forpus xanthops
ACTAAGGTATAACATAAATCACTACTGCTACCACCAATAATAATACAAGAGAAAATACAAGGAAAGAGAATACAATATCTAGCCATGCCACACAGTGCCTCCCCCATCACCTGATACCAAGCTCAACTACGCAGTGCACCCCATCACCTTATATCAAATCCCGGCCACACCGTGCACACCCCCCCCTGCACCACCATCACCATCTTTTTCGGTCTCTGCCCTCTGTCTCTACATCCCGGACATGACGTGCTGTGGTATGGAATACCTCTTTGGTCAGTTTGGGTCAGGTGCCCTGTCTCTTGTTCCGCCCAGCTTCTTGCCCCTTCTCCCTGGCAGAACACGAAACTCAGAAAGTCCTTGGCCAGCCTAAACATTCTAAGCCATAACTATAAACACTGGCATTATCAGCACTGTTCCTGAGCCGAAAAATCCAAAACACAGTGCTACACCAGCTACTACTTAAAGAAAAATGACTGCTGCTGCTGAACCCATGACACATGTCTCCTTCCCTTCTGACTCCACAGCCTAGTCACTGCTCAGTCTGTGACTCAGGCTTTTTAGTCTTTTTTTAGGAGTCCTGTATTTTCTAATGAGAAGAGAAAGTTCTGTTGCTTTGGTGGAATCACAGCATGAATCGCTGCCATTATGTTCGTCTATACTTTCCAAGAGCACTAAATTTACTTTAAAAAGAGCCAACAAATTTTATGAGAAAAGCAAATCCTTTCATAGGTGCACCAATATATAGAAACTGTTATTTCACATCTGGGATCTCTCTGTATGGAAAGTATATATAATTTTATAACTCATCAACTTTAAGAGATGCCCAAGAATGGACCAAATAGGACCATAAATTTGTAAGAGATAAAACATTTTCATAGAAAAAGAAAATTCCAACAAAATAAGCGAGATCTGGAGTGTTCTGGCATCCATTAGAAAAAGATATTAAAAACCCCAGTCCTATCTTTTATTTTACGACTGTGTATATGAAAGCTAAAAAATTCCCAACTTCCAGAATAAGATAAAAGATTAAAAATACACTTCTCCTCATTTCATAGAAAACTGCTCTGTTAAATCTAAAATTTAAATCATAGTGTTTGATTATCAGTGCTTACCAAGAGGATTACAGAACAGTCATTAGATCTTATTACAAAACGAAGTGCAGAAAGTAATTGCACATATTTGTAAGTAGCTTAGAATTGATTAAAAATGCATAAAGACTGCAAACTTTTCTGCAGGCTCAAGGCTGCTATCCCCTCTGGGTAAACACACATCAGTTCATCTATCCAGTAACCTTCTATGTTTCCTTGCAGTGTGGCAAGGGAATGATATCTCCGTTATAAGGTTGACAACACTGTACATGTGATCATTTGGGTTGCTGTGAGCAGTAGGAGACAGGGAAGGCCTGCATTCTTGTTAGAGTTAGGAAGCTTTAGGAGAAGTTTAATTTAAGCTGTTCCTTGGGCTAAGCCTTTCGTTCCCCACCCCTATCCTCCACTGGAGGCTGCTTTAAGGCTGCATTTTCAAAGCAATCTATGGGGAATTAAGTGCTCTGGTTCCATGGATGTTAATGTGATTTTGTGAGCAAATATCCTTTACTCCAGCACCATGCTGAAGCTGTACTCCACTGTGAGGTTTTATAGATTCCTTTCATGCAAAGGAGCTGTGCCAAAAGCAAGGTAACTTTAGAAGCTTGTTAACTCTGGGTAAGTTAGAGGCACATGGGGCTTTCTGCTGTTTGTTAGGCTGGTTGTTTGGGCTGGTGAGTGAGGCAATACTTCCTTGCAGAAACTGAGCAGGAGGTAATGTTGGGTGAGCTGAGTGCACTGGCCCTTTGGATGCTACTTGCTCCAAATGCTGACTTTTTGGGGGCACATCATTCACATCAAAAGAGAGTGTGGAAGGTTGTTTAAGCTTAAATCTCTCTCTTTTGCTCAGCTATGTAATGATGTGCCCCAAGCAAGGCAGCCTTTACCTAAGCTGCAACAAATTTGGAGCATAAGAATGCAATGAGCAGTTTGAACCAATGCAATCTGGGTCTCAGCATGCAACTTTGCATTTAAGCTACTCGGACATCTCTTCTGGTAGTGTTAAGAGTATTTCTGAGATGCTGCATTGTGTTATAGTTTCCCTTTCCTCTTGGATTCACTTTTTCTTTCCATAAAAGTGTCAGGTGGTATTTAGGAGGAGACAGAGGCTTACTGTATTTTCTGCTTTTTTCTTTATTTTTATAAACAGTGTTTTCTTTGATGTAAATCATGCAAAATTTGGGCCTAGACTTTGCAGGGACAGAGCAATGCCAGTGCACAGGAGGAGAAGGGATATAGGTTTTCCATCATCAGTATCTTACCACTCAGTAACTGGACACAGAACTGGGGCTGGTGTCTTTTACCTCTGTGAATGAGGCAGAAAGAGGCATAGCCTGGAACCTAGTGTGCAACCACAAGGCAACCTACAGTGCATTCTCTCTAGGGTCACCTTTTTGATCAAAATTTCCAGAGCTAAGGCAATTTGATTATGCACTGCTATACCCTTTTTCAGGGGATGTGGAAAGGAGGGCATGTCAGCTTTCTGATCACCAGTCCCATATTGACGAATTTACAGCATTTAATCTTATTTTCCTGTTTCAAGTCTGACAGTCATGAAAGAACAGAACTGGAGAGATTACAAAAGCTTTTGCTGTTCTGTATTCATTTGGAACATCTATAAGGGCTTTTGAATAATCTTTATTTGTAACAAGGAGAAAAATGCACATTAGTCAATTTCTCTTCAACTCACTGCATGAGACTAGACCTAGGTAGCTGTCTTTCAAATTAATACAAATTTAAGAACTAAAGCAGTACATAATAAGTTGAGAATATATCTCTTGGAGTTTACTATTGATTTACTGTCCTAACATTTCTGAGAATTACCAACTGCATAATCTATAGAACAGAATTATTTCATTGCAGGGTTGCTGCTATGTCTTAAGGTTTTATATAAAGCCTTGAGAATGGGTATTTTTTGTCAAAGTCACATAAAGAATCTTAGCTTTCTTTCTGTAGCAAGAAAGTTTCTTGTTACAAGAAGTGTGGAGAAAAGTTCACAGGTGTGCACATCAGCGAGCACTGAGGGTGTAAGAGCCAGGGAGCTGGGCATGGAGGTGGCCATGGCACTGGTTGTACCCTCACCAACAGGCACTATCCTAAAAGGTCTGAGCATAGTAGGCAGACACAGGAGGTGATGGGGTCCATCAGCAGCCTCTGACAGGGTGATGGGATGAAAAAGGCCGGGAACCATCCAGGTCCAGGAGCTAAAAGAGATGGCGCTGAAGAGAAGGCCATGACATGGAGCCAATTATGACCCTAGAGAGGGCCAAAGACAAGTACAGGGTGCTGGCTACAGTCTATGTCTGAGGGGTCCATCCAGAATATGAGTTATCGCAGCATAGGGCTGAGATCCATGCAGGAGGCAAGGTCAGAAAGAGGGATGGGGACCTGCTGTGGTGTTACTGGGGCAGGAGCTCATGGCCCTGGGCTGAGCTGAACCTGGGCCCATGGCTGGTGGTGGTATTCCTAAGACAAGCTGGTCTGGGACATTAAGGACTACCAGTGCATATAGGTCTCTGACACTGAATCCATCAAAGGCAACAACAATCAGAATATAAACTGAATACAAAGGTGTTTTTTCTGCATTCATGATTTTGAACAGGTTTTGTCAATAGGGAAAAGACAAGGTTACTTCCTGAACCACAGCCTGTTGAAGAACAGAGGTTGCACTAGAAAAGGCTCACTGTATTATTTTATTGCATATGCTTTGCTTTTTTTTAGGTAGTGTAGGCTTCAATATTGATATCTAGAATCAGAACAGTGACCATAAGCCTGTTCACACATCTCCTTAAAACTTCATATTTTGTAGCAGATCAGAGATTTCAGTGGTCCTTTAGCACTTTCAGGTTGTCACTCAGTAATGCTTATACTTGCCTTCCTTTCAACTGAAGCCAGTTGTTGCTACTGAAAGGGTTTCTTTTAAACTGCTTTTGGTCCTGATACAGGAACACTTTTCTATCTAGGAATCTTACTTCAGCATATGTTTAAAGCACGTGATGACAGGCCATGGAATTAAGAATATTTCTATGCGTCTGCTTCAGGGTGATCCCGAATCTTACCTTTGCTGGTAAGAGGTATTCTTTGTTATAGTTTTCACTGCTTGGCATTTTTCTGTACTCACTTATGCTATCATTTGTTTATCAACAGCCAAGGAGAATGGGGGAAAACTGCAGTTAGTTTAATCTCTGCCTGGAGAAAGCTAGAAGCTGATCCTGGTATAAATGAGCAGGCATGAGAATTTGCTTTAATAGTTTTCAGTCCCTTTGGTAATGCAGAATTTTTTCCAAGTGTTTTTTTTTTTTTAACGTAGTTTTTTTAGATAATCACTATTTAGATGGCTTATATTTCCTTTTTTCTCCTTCCCAGGAGATAAAACCGGTAAAATCCTCCCCTGTTGAAGTCAGTGGCAAAACTCCCACTGAGTTCAGGATTTTATTCAGCCAAAGAATTTCTTGCAAATAAGGTATTTAGATACTGCTTTCTTGGGTGATATTTATAAATTTAATGCTGTTTCCTCAAAATAAAAATTCCTATATATTAGTGAGCCTCTGTGTGGCTCTGACTGACATGCTTCGCCTTGAAAATTAGTTCTCTGTCCTGGAACTTAATGCTCTCACCAAACCTCTTAAGATGGCAGTAAACTCAGCTGCCCTGACTCCTTTACACAGCGCCAATAGCACTATCACTGCTTTGAAAAGGAAAAACAAAAAAAACCCAACACAAATGGGAACCTGACAGGATGTGACTTGTTCCCTGGCAGTGGAAAGTTCAGGTGACACAGTGTGATGGGGATTGTCCTTTCTGGCAAGAATTCTTCTGGGGGCAAATATTCATATATTTGATCAGGGCTAGTTTACATGGACTGGAATAAGTATGTTATTTAAGAAGGAAGTAGAGTTACTTTGTGCTTAAAAGAACTCCCAGGAATATTCACTGCCATAGTGGTTATTTTTGTGCTGCCTGAATGACATTATACAGCTATGGTTATAGTAATGCTGATTAAAAAGAGCATCTTTGAAGAGATCAGGCACATTTCAGCTTTGTGTGTCTGTCTTCCATGCAGACTAGTTACCATGCACAAAGAGGTGAACAATGAAAGAGAAAGATATGGAAAGAGATCTATAATATGACTTAACCTTTAAACAATGAGTTTGAGTATCTGTGTGACTGCATGCGTCTATGGACAACACTCAGTGTATGCTGAAAATGACTCCTCTTTAAGGTGTCTCTGGGTAGGTATCCAGAATGAGAAGACACACAAAATCATAGGTCATATATGCAAGATAACTGCAATTATATAGATATACATTTTCATATATGCTTACCTACACATACATAGTTCTGACTGCTGATTTAACTGTAAAGCAAACAGGTAAGTTCTAGCTATTGTTAAACTGTGTGTCAAACCTACATAGAATGTGCCTAATTATGCCACATGAGCTATAAAAATAAAACATTAAGTTAAAATAATACTGTACTCTTTATACAAGTACTTCAAATGGAATACATAATACAAAATATTGATTCAAGAGGGCTGCCGTATTGAAAATCAAATGAGTTTTTGCCACTGCTGAGAGCACACAAGCCCAGTGTAATCAGCCTGTTCAACTAATCATTACAGCAGTGCTGTTTGTGGCACTCTACTTAACAGCCTGTCAGCAATTCCATTAAAAACCTTATTTTTCAGGGATTTATATTTTGTTCATTAAAAGTTGCTCCAATGTAAAATTAGAAATACAAATACAGATGTTAAGGAAGAGAACTCCCCCATCCAAGCTGCTTTTGAGAGGTCTGATCTTGGGTCACGAAAGACAGTAAGAATTTTGCTTTTTATGTCAGCAAGAATAGAACTGGGATGAAAGGTCTTCTGGTGATTAATTGCAGTTAACAGGAGCTTTGTTTCTGACCTTAGCTGAGCTTAGGTTCACTGATGTGTTTTAATCAGCAGTGTGAGGAACTCTGAGCTCCTCAGTGAGAGGAACTCCTCTCTGGTGCAAGCCTTGGCAAAAGCTTTTCTGATGTGACACTTTAGTAGAAGAAGGCCAATACTGCAGCCCAGACTTCCGATCCAGTACAAGCTGTTTTCTTCGGTTCCAAAAAGGAGCTTTCCTACTGTAATGCTTATGCTGGAAGTTGGCACCAGAGGCAGTAGACTTCAAGATAGTGGACTAATATATTATTTTGCACACTCCTGGCTACCTTCAGTATAACATTCATAAGATTTCATATTCAGCTGGACCAGATCCTGAGCAACCTGATCTGGTATTGATGTTGGACATGCTTTGCGGGAGTGAAGCTGGAGCAGGTACCTCCCTTCCCACTTTCTTTACTCTTCATCTCTGGGGAGTTATGCACAAAGCTGTAATGTCTGCTGACACAGAGAACTGGTCAGATTCCAGTTTAAGGTCAACTATAAATATAAAATTTTCTATTGTTTTAGGACATTTAGAGTCGCAGTTTGCTTTGGTCCATAATTGATGTGATTAAGCTTGCTGGAGAAAGAGCTTGGGTTGCTGTTACATATCCAAAGTGAGAGATCTATCTGACAAGATGTGGATTCAACTAATTAATATTTTATCTCTTTGGGGACCACTTAAAACTTTATTTATACAAAAATTAACTTGAATGAAAGTGTAAAGGTGCTTCTGAATATTTTACCCTGTAGCATTATATTAGCAGTAGCACTAGAATTGTGTTTCTGTAACACCAAGCAGCTAAAGTTGCAATGGTGTAATTGAGGTTATCTAAAAGTAATTTTTTCATATTTCTTAGATAGTGACTAAGAAATAATATGGTAGCTACAAGAAAGTGATCAAAATGAAGGGAAATATAAACAAAGTACACCAAAATGCCATAAACCATGCTAGATCTTAATAAGATGCTAATTTGCTATTTGCAGTCATAAATCACGCCAGTCTCTTTGTTCAAGAGAAAGTAAAACTATTAATGTGATGAAAGAAATATCAGTTGCCAAGTAATGAGTTTTTGGGGGAAGCTGGCAAGCTCTCTGAGATAAAGGGGGGAGAATATGACCCTGGGGAAAATATGAACTATGATGACTTGGTGAACACTATTACTTTACTTCCATTCCTAAAATAGGACCACAAGCTTGTATTCAAGTTATGATAGATGCTATACATCATAGTAAGAAGATAAAAATGAACATAAATAAAACTGTGTCACTTTGCAATATGGAATATGTTAACAATTTTACCTATGGTATAAAAATAACAATAAGAAAGATGCATTTAGATCTTTTGCTTTTATATTTAACTGTTTACTGTCTCAGAAAGTTTCCTGCATACAGACAAACATGTAGAGAAGTCTCTGAATTTTCATACCACCCTTTCCTCCTTGTCTGCTTGTCTGATCTCTTGCATACTGCTAGCTTCTATCCATCCTACCTACCTTTAAAATATTTGCTGCCATCATTTCAGGGACTACTGTATCACTTTGCTGGATATTATGCTATCCTTTGGTCAGTGTTGAGGTAATTTCTAACCTTGGAAAAAGTGGCTGCCTATAATGTAAAAAAATGTGGTTCTATTGAGCAGATTTAATAAATAAATGAATAAATAAGTAAACAGTAGTTCTGTGCTCAGCCACTTTGCAGTCTTACACCTTCCTCCTGAGTCAGCTACTGTGCTTGTTTGTTCCATCATTATCCTGGCTGAAAATGTCAGAGTGATGGAGTACCTATGAGCAGCTTCCCAGAGAAAAAATAAAGGGATTTGCTGAGTGAGCATGAGATGCATTTCACGGAGAGTCCTAATATCTTGACGGCAAATCCAGGGCAGACATTGATTCCCTTGCAGAGTTTAACCACTGATGGAAACACAATTGTCACAGAAGCTAAGGAGCAGAACTGCTTCTTACAGTTCTTATTTCTCTGATGGCTGTGGCCCACAATATATGTGTGTATGCATATATATATAAATGTATGCCTATATGTATATATCAGATAAAATGTTTATACACACACACATATATATTTAAAAGAAAATCACACTCTCAAAATCTTAGAAATATTAAAAGGCCCTGAAGTCAAGCCCACAAACCTTGCAGGATGCCAGAATTAAGATCTAGTGGTATATATTTTAAATAAGGTTCCCCTCTGCATGTGGAATGATATAATCTTTAATTACATGACTGCATACTAGTTTTTCCATAGGCAGGCTTTGCCCTTCAGCACATGTAAGAAGCTGAGTCCTTGGATCGAGGTGAAATTCTTCTCGATTTGGCTGATTTTAGTGGGGATTTCTAGCTGCATTGTTGAATAATAGTTAACATTTGAAAACCAAAATGACCTTACAAAATATTTCTCCTCCTCAGCCCCTCTTTGCCCTTCCCATACACAAAAAGGTCAGCTGTAGGTTTGGGATATAAATCAACAATTCAGCCCTCTTTTAGTGGAGGGCTACATGCAGGTATGCATAGCTGGTGCAAGGAGAGCCTGAAGGCACCACCTTGCCACCAGGTATTGAGTGGACACAAGGAAGAGAGGCAGAGACCTCTGGGTCTCTGCCATAGTAGCCATCATCTTCTGGGCTTACAAACAGCATCTCTCCACCCTTCTTCCCTTACCTTGTTTTGCATGCCTCACAGCTCCCTTCTTTTCCTATTTCTGCCTATTTCTTTATTCCCACCCCCCCACCTCCTGAGACGCTTCAAACCATATCATGGTTCCCTTTTCTGAAGCCTTTGAATCCCCAGTCACCTGAAGTTTTGAGAACAGAACAGAGGTACTCCCCTTGACTTCTGTTCCCATTTCTGGTATCTCAGTAGGAGAGCTAGTAATTTTAGGAGGAAATCCCATTCATCACCTCCAACCCTAGAGTGACATTTGTTCAGTGACAGTGCAAGCATTTATTCACTCAGCATCAGGACCTTGCAAAGAGGTGAAGCAGGTTCAGTCCACATCTGGTAATTGTCCAAATGTGGCATGGATCATGTAATTTTGCATTAAAATTTTCATTTTTTCCTTGTTGTCAACTCCACAACGCATCACTGAGGTTAGAGCAGGTCTACCTTCCTCTGCCTCACCATCATATTTCAGGTTCCTGGGGTTTAATACAAGAATACTTAGGATTTCCAAAGTGAATCGTTGTGTGTTTAGGAGGTTTTTTTTAATGGTCAGTTGTATTTTGCTGAGAAATGTTCAAAATGCTTTAGCTGAAAACTCTTGATAGAGGCTGTGAAGGCTTCAGCAGTTTGCTAACATCAAAAGTTGCTAAAAATGGGAAGCTTAGAATTGAAAGTGCTGGGAAATCTTCATTACCTCCCATTCTGCATTACCATCCTGCATCCAGTATGCACAGCGGTTGAAACCGTGACCAGTATTGGAGGGGAAGGGAAGTCTTTAAGCATATCTACTCCTGATTGATGTAGGGCTTAGGTTACTTATACATTGTCAGAACCAAACCATTGCAGCCATGGAGAAGGGTTCGTCATCACACCTTGTGTGCCAAAAAGAAGCAATGCCCTTACTAGGAGGCCCTGAGGCTTTCTTATACAGCTGTAAAACAATGGGAATCAGCCTGTAATTCATACTGTGTATAGGAGTGTCAGATACCCTTTTCAAAGACAAGACATCATCAGATATCCTTTTCAGTGACAAGAGAATTAAGATTTGTATCCCATATTACTTTAAAAAGTAAAACATATCATTGATCTGAAATGTAGAAGAGAAGCCATTCTCATGTGTGCTGCTTGGTTTCTAACTTGTTAGTTTCTCTGTGGAAATTGGCTCATTTTACTGACAATTATTGTATTCCACTGGTGGCAAAACTGCCAAAATCCTTTGTGGAGGTGGAGAAATTAATTATTTTTGCTCGGGTCTGAAAGCATCAGAAAGGGAAACTTGAAACCTTTGTTCTGTGCTGTTTTATTTCACCCAGCTCTGAAGAATACAGAATGATGCCGTTCACTGGAGAGACATGTACTGTATTATTTCAGAGGTTTATTGTTACCAATATAGCTTGGGAATGTGCTTTGCTCCCTATGGAAAAAGAACTGTTTCACGATGTACTGTACTTTCTCTTCTGATGTTCTTGGTCCTGCTGGATGCAAGCAGTTTGGATAAGACATTCATTCTTCTAAAAAGTCGATAAAAATTATTCAGTGGATGCCTCCTGGCCACACACTGATCTTGTTTCTGCCACAGTGGAACCCACAAATAGCTATAGCAACGCCTGTCATCTCCCATGTCTCTTGCTTTCCATAGTACCAGGAATCATGTAGGTGAAGGGGAGCTTCCTAGCAAGTTTGGGGTTGAAATTTTGCACAGAGCAGGGTGCTTAAACTGCCTCTGTACTAAAGCCCTCACAGGCAAAAACCGGCATAAGGAACCTTATTTCCATAGGGCTTATTTGGTTTGGAAGTGCCTAGGAGATGAGGAGATGTGTCAGTAGCATGGGTTGATGTAAGGGAACATGGGATGTGCTGAACTGAATATGAATCTTTCAGAGGCCAACCTGACCCCTGATTCAGGGCCGAGAGCCACTAACCTAAGATATGACTACTGATTCCACTTTTGGTCAGAAACTACAGCAGGGTGATTGCCTCTGAGTGCATGATGCCACTTTCAGTGCTGCTCTTCCAGGCATAATGAGATGCTCAATGAAATGACGAGGGTAGATGTGGGTTCTCAGACATATTTTCATGCTTCTAGAAGTAAAGAGGGGTTCTTGGTTTGTTTTTAGTCACATTTCAGACAATAATAATGTGTTTATTTCTGACTATTTCTGATTACTTGACTGATTATTAGCTGATTACTAGCTTTAAGAGCTCCTAAATGCCATCTCCAAGAGAAAAACATGTTCAGTACAAATAAATGGAAGTTCCAGGTACTTTTCTTCTGTTTTCCAACAGGAGCAGAAAAGAAAATTTTAAAAAAATATTGCTTTTAGCCACGTCTGAATACGGAATCTCACCCTTCTATGGTTGTGCAGCAGCACTTCTGCTAGCTCCTACCCACCTGTCCTTCCCTCCCTCTTCTATTACTCCCCAGGCCTTGCTGTTTATTTCTGTTAAGCTGGCGACAGCAATATGGATGTACTGCAGCTGCCCAGCTGCAAAAAAAGATACACCTCTTAGCAATTGTCAGGTGTCTAATTTTTGTGCCTTGTAGTCACATCACAGTAGTGTTGCACACTGTAATGACCATGGTACCTTAAACATCTAGCCACTGAAAATGAGTTGTGCCCAATTAAATATCAATATCCAGTGAGGTCAGATGCCCTACACAAGACTTTCTGATATATTAAAACATTACAGACTTTGGGAGTGGGAGGGGAGGAAGATTACTTTCTTACTGTTCAGGGTCTGAGAACAGCTATCTGTCCCCATCAGCTCTTCCTCACAAATGCAATCAATAAGATGCTGTTTGTTTGGATTGGAGTAGTCTGTTGGGAGAAGTTAACCCCAAAGAGCGCTTCTAATTGAATACTACTTTAGTTAAAGTGGACAAATGCTCATATTCTGGTTACGTAGCTTTTTAAATGATTTAAGTTTCATTCCAATTTTAAGCTAAAGGCTTACCCATGTTCCCATGTACACCTTTATCCAGCTCTAGTAAAAAAATTTATTTACATTTAAGAGCTTTTTTATTTCTAGTTTGGAATAATTATAGCAATAAAATATTTAGTACTGCTCTAAGAGGGGAAAATCATATCTTCTTAAAACTGGAATATTAGTATCTTTAGAATGAAAGTCAAAATTAGATTGAAGACAGGGTTTAGAGCAGTAGGTGCACAAACAAGGGAAAGTAATTTTACATTTTTTTTTGCTTCCAAATGGAAGTTATATCACATAGAAAAAACTTCATCCTTTCTCTTACATAAAGAACTTTGTCAGAAGAGTTTGCAGAAGCAGAATTTTATGCTTTGCTCATCTCACAAATGGATCTCAATCCCTTGTAACCTTAATAGCAAAGGTTACATAAGGATTTTTCAAAATTCAGTTTTCATAAGGAAAAACCCTGGAGAACAAATGATATTAGTCCCGAGGAAATTACTTTTACTGCATGTATGTGACTGTAACAGACTGAGAACAAAAATCGATGGCTTATCCGTCCAACAAGTACCCTTGAGATTATAAAAAAGCAGGGCCTGAATAACTTATTTTACTTTCTGAAAGAGCACTGGGACAAACATAAAACAAAGCCAAAAGAAAAAAAAGAAACATTCTCTGTTCAGCATTCAGTATTTGCTGTAGCCTTATTTCCCAGTGTATATTGCAATGGTGCAGAGTACCTGTGTCTAAGGGAACACTAACCCTTTCCTCAGGTGCAGAACAAGAACATGAGAAATGCAAGTTTTCGCTCTAGTGCAGATTTCATTAATGATCTTCAGTAATTCATTTAATTTTGCTGTGTATCAATTCCATACTATAAAAACATGCTGTCATTTTCCATTGTTTTAAAAAATGTGAAAATGTATCATAAAAATTTTAGAAGGTAAGCAGCCATTGGAGGTATATGTAATTGTATAGATATATAAATCAGCATTCTCCCCTTTTTCTCTTTTAGATGCCCTTATTTGTGATTTTAGAGGAAAATAATGATGTGTGTGCCTGGACTACTCTAGAATGTTTAAAGAACTAATTGCATTGTTGTTTTTTTTTCTGTGTAAAGAAATCAGGTTTCTTTTCTGGCTAGAAGCAGTATATAGACAGCGAAAACTCCCCGAGAAAGTATAAAGGCTGAGTGGCTTGTTGTAGTTTTAGATGGTCATTTGACAAGAGAATATTGGTCTGCAAATTGTAACTTAGTTTCTATCATAAATTCTGGTTTTACTGACTGGTCTGGGCAACAGATTAGTTTTAGTTTTGAGTTTCTGTACAGATGATTCAGCTTTGCCAAAGTAATTTGCAGTGTCCTTCATCTTCTAGGTTTCTATTAAGTCAAGTGGGTGATTTTAAGGCTGTTCTTTTGCCTAGATCCATTCACAAAAAAAAATCCTGGCAATTGCTGTTGTGCCATGGAGTTGTTAAATCAGGGCTACTCAACCTGCAACTGTTTTTACTATAAGCACATAAGAAACATTGTCCTCAAGTTAGTGACTTTTCAGGTTTGACTCATGTAGGTGCAATGGATATTTTTCTTTTTTTTTAATTCCTTTTTGTGTTTTGTTGGTTTTTTTTTTTTTTTTTTTTTTTTTTTTTTTTTTTTTCCACTGGAAGTTGCAGTGGTGAGAGGGCTGGCAAAAGGCTTCTGGGACCTATTTGAGCCTCTTTAATCATTCTTGCTATGTTGGGCACTGTGCCTTCACAAAATGATTAGAAGATTTTATTCCAACACCCCAAGCTCATTTTCAGTTTGTGGCCACCTAGGAGCACCCAGCATTTGGCCAGATGGCCAAGTGAAATCATTACATAACAGAGTGACTGGCAGCTTTAGTCATTTGAGGTGATGAGTGGGTGGCAGCCTGTCACAATACACACCAGCAATGGCTGGAATTGCATTGGTAGCCCCGTTTTCCCCCCTATTTCAGCTGTTCCTTTTTAATAGCTGGTTTCCTCTTTTGTCTTTTCCAGGCAGCGTTGCCATAGCAACGGTGTCTCTTGACCGTCCTGCCTTCCTTCAGTCAGGGCTTACCCCTGTCAGCCTCTCATCAGCAAGGTTTCACCCATCTCAGAAGCTCTCCCTTGTAGATGTTTTCCCAGCATGCACATGAAAAGCTGGTGTACTCTTCTGTTGAGGTGTCTCTCAACACTGCAAGTAGAGCTGCTGGGCTGACACTTGGTTTTATATTCCATACTGGCACAATTTTCCATGCAAGGTGTCTGCAGCAAGCTGTTCCTGAATAGTTCAGTCAAAACTATAGGTATCTGTCAGTGGTTTGTAGGCAGTGATAAAGTATGGTAGACACAATACTGTGGTTCCTTCAATTTTTGCATTTGTCTTCTTTTAATAAGCCAAGAGTTTTTGTTTTCTGAAGTGACTTACTTATGAGTTTATCTCATGGAGCACTTAACTCTTGAAAAAAATATGCCTTTCAATATTTATTAGAAAGATCAAATAGAAACACAACCACTTTCCTCTTCCCCAAAATCTCCTCTTTGCATTTAGACTTGACCCAAACTTGATGCTCTTCAGCCTCACTCCACCAGAGGTATACCTGCAACTTCAAAGCCGTTTCCTATTCCCAGGACAGAATTTTTCCCATGAAAAACCTTATAAAAAGTTATAGTGGGATTTGCAAAAAAATTGCTACTGGTTGCCCCTCATACATCTTCCTAAACCCTTTTTCATTTATTGCCCTTGTTATATAGGTACATTCAGCAGTTTTGAATCTCTCTTCTCAATAAGACCCCAGTGAGTAAAAGAACCATTTGTAGGGTTTGATGAATGTATTGAAAGGATTAATTAAAAAAAAAATATTTCCATTGATATCTAAATGTATAAATGAATATGTTTTTAATGAATTATGCAGCAGTTTGTCACAACAGGCTATTTATACAAGAGATTTCCATTTGACACAAAGTAATACATCTGTTTATTAAAATAAGGGTTAGTCTCATATGTGTTATATGTGTATACCATTTTATACCTTTGCACAAAGAATCACAAGTTCAGACTTTAATGATAAGCTTACATATGTGGTGTAGCTAGTGAACAAGTAAGCGGTTATGAGGTGGGTGGAAAAGAATATCTAGACGGAAAATATCTGGGCAGACATGATATAATCTGTTCAGGAAATCCTGTTATTGAACAATATTTTAGCTGAATCTAAGCTGAAGCATCTACCAGAGACAGAATTGAGACTGTAAGAGAAAACTATATGCACATAAAGATGTGTTAGTAAACTGGATTTACTGTATACGCAATGTGGTCACTGAATATATTGCTTAAAGTGCTGTCCCAAGATACTGCTATATAGAATCATAGAATAGTTAGGGTTGGAAAGGACCTTAAGATCATCTAGTTCCAACCCCCCTGCTATGGGCAGGGACACCTCCCACTAAACCATGACACCCAAGGCTATATCCAGCCCAGCCTTGAACATCGCCTGCAATGGAGCATTCACAACTTCCCTGGCCAACCCATTCCAGTGCTTTACCATCCTTACAGTAAAGAATTTCTTCATATCCGATCTAAACTTCCCCTATTTAAGTTTGAACCCATTACCCCTTGTCCTATCACCACAGTCTCTCATGAAGACACCCGGCTGTCCAGTATTCCAGTAGATAGTAAATGGAGGAGTAGAGATAAAACTAGTTAGAATGATAGCCTACTGCTGTAAGTGGTAGAGTGGGTAGGATTGTACCCAATGAATCTAATAATTTGAAGTGTAGAAACTATAGACTCCAAATTACCTGGTAGAAAAGAGTCCTTAGCAAAGTTATCATGAATAATCCTCTGAAAGCATCATCTTTTCAAAGAAGCAAGATGGATCAGGAAAAAAAGATTAAAAAAAAACCCAAACAACTGGAAAGGAGAAGCTTGTGTCTGTACTAAACTCCTTGGTATATGTATATCCTGAGCACTTTAGAATTCTAACATCTCAGAAAGAGCCTCAGAGAACAAAAAAGAGAAGGAGAGGAAAAAGAAAGATGTCCAAGGACATAGAATAATTTGCCTATTGAGTGTGAATAGTCAAAGAACACTGTTTTATTTTGGAAAAGAAATGAGCACTAACCAGGGTAACAGACCACGAATGCTGTGACCAGTGTGAACAGGGAACAAGTTTTGCTGTTTCTTATAATAACAAAACTAAGGGATACCCAACAAGATGATAGGCAGTGCCTTTCACAAACAAACAAAGAAACAAACAAAAAAAGGAGTTCAAATGTGGCTGAGGTCCTGCTTGGTTTGGTGGGACAGTACACCAGGAAAAGAGCATCTCCCAGAGCACCCACCACTTCCAAAGACCTTTTATGCTCCACGGCCTTTTGATGTGGTCCCATACAGCTATTCTAGTATACCATCTGATGTGATGAGATAGAGATAGTGTTGTCCTGTGTAGGCAAATGTGTTTTTCTCAACAATGCTAAATAGCCTGGGGAAAGTGCTCCAGTAACTCAACTCTAATCCTCCATTTCTACAGAACTAGCCTCAATTTTTATGCTGGTGGCCTTCTTTAGATATAGCCAGTTTCCAAAATATGAATCTAATTGTTCTTTGAAGGTAAGTTTCCCACTAAAAAAAAAAAAAAATCAATGAATTTTAGTATTTCATTTAGCCATGAACTTTAAAAAATAAATTATTTCAATAATATTATATAAGTGAGAGCACATAAGGTTTCTAGTTCTCATAATATAGAAATGTCCCTGACCCATCAAGTAGTGGTAATAAAATGAAATAGAATAGGTCAAATTCCTGTATAACTATACAGAGGTTGAATTTGATTTTAAATAATGCTTCACATCTTTTCCATCAAAGCTCTCAAAGTACTTTGGACTTATGTGGCTTAAATCTCAGTTGGGTTTGGGAAGCTTTTTTCCTAACATGTATCACCATAAAATAGTGTTTTTTTTCAAGTTCATTTTTATAGACTTTTTTCCCCTGTTGCTTTGGGCATGAATTACTTTTCCATTCCTGGAAACTAAAGTCCTGGGTGGCATTCACTGTCTGGAAGTAGTTACAGGAAACAAAAAAAGTGCAGTTTATTCTCTTACAGTGGGGTACCTATGAAAACGTTCTTATATGCTGCAGTCCTATTGAGATTTTCAGTGAACTGTTAGGCTGTTCATTAATTGCAGAAGAAAATCAGGTCAAGAAATGGATTCCATCCCCAAAGATTATTATATTCCTCTTACAGCCATGTTATGCTAAGAAATAGCATACCCATCTTTTCACTTTGGGTGAATTTCAGTTTGCAGTATCAGGTACCGGTATGTGGTGTGGAAGTCTCTAACCTAAGGCAACCTGTAGTCAAAATTTCTCCAGGAAGACATAAAATTATGCTAGGAACAAGCCCCCTACTTGAATATTTTTCTGCAAAGCTAGTAAGGATTTTATCGTTGTTTAGGATAATAGTAATGTAACTTCAACAGTGATATCTGCTTAAAGATGTGGATGTTCTTGCTTCCTGATATAATTGTTCTCTGAATGAAGATGTGAATGACTTTGGTTCTTCATTTTGCATTCAGTTTGGGGGGAGCAAAGGAGAGAGGCAGATGGGAGCTCTTATTATGTTTCAACTGTTTATGCTGGGGATCTGTAAGTGGGATGTCACATCCTACTTCATCCGTCATAATGAGTCAACGTATGTGAAGAGTTCAAGATGTTCCCTTCAGCAAAGCAAGGCAGTGTGTGCTGGGGAGAACAACTCTAGTTTAGTGTTCACAAATAACTGTAACTACTTAAGGAAATGACAGAAGTACAAACCTGAACAACATAGCACTCTCCCAATGTCATATAGCAGTGTTTGGTGAATAATAATGAAGGGTACAATATGCTAGCCTCAGCTACTGCTCAGTTTTACTTGTTTCACCTCAGAAAGAACCAGAAGTAACAATGAAAATTATTAGCAGTATGCTGAGAGCTTCTTCAAAGAGGAGATTAAACAAGGTAACAGGAGCTGATTCCTTGAATGTATAAGAGAAGGCATGATAGCTCTGTAAGAGACTGGTCTATAAGGGAAAGTGTGACAGAGGCAATGGATTGAACAGTTTAGTTTACTTTGTTATTATATACTAATGCACTAGAGTATTATATACTAATGCTAACTAGAGTACTACGTAAATGACAACTTACACAAACTTCTACCAGGTTCTTTTTCCTTAAACTATTAAGCACAAAAAAACTGATGTAACTTATAAGATATTATTAAAACAATGTGCTGATAGCAGTTAAAATAGCTGCAGTAGAGTATGAAGAATGGAAGCACTTATTTTCCAAAGGACACAGTTCTATGAGAGCTCAACCCTTGCATGTCAGGATATAAATCAAGAACTAATTAAGTGGGAATACAAATTTGCTTTCATTTTAATCATAAGGGTATTTATTGCTTGCATTTTGTGACTCTGTCTAAAGCCTTTAAGACATTGGCCAACACTGGTGGCTTGTTAGATGAGACATAAGCCAACACTTGTGGTATGTTAGACAACCAGGGACAGTGGCCTGATCTGACATGACAATTGTTCCCAAAACTGGAGAGCAGTGGGATTGGATTGTTCCCATATGTTGCTATCTAATATGCTTGCCAACCAGAAACTTGATGAAGTATGAGGAGGTTATAGTTCTATGAATTTTCATGTCCTGAGCTGAGACTGAAATATTTGCTTGGAAGGCAAATTCTTAGGATCTGAAGTTTAAATAAAAAGGACAATAGAATTTTTGGGATCTGACCCCAGCTGTGTGATCATTCTGTATTACATGGAGTTATTCTCAATAAAATATTCCCTAGAGTGTTATCTAATGATGCTGTTGCTAGCCAGAAAGGCCATTAGTTGCTTAACATAAATATACCAGGACTGATGTCCACAAACAGGTGAGCTTGGGTTTGGTACGGCACAGCTGACCTCACAGCTGCATCTTTTCACAGATTAAAAATCTGAGCATTTATTAGGTTTGTGGGTGGGCTTTGTAGATTGCACTGAGCAACTTGTTACTGCAGTGGCATTGCTGCAATCTATGGAAAATAAAATAAGCTTGGAGCCAGCTCAAGGTTTCTCAGCATTGTTGTCAAAGCTGAATGAGGACACCCTCAGGGAGAAGAGGATCAATTCTGATGGCAATGAAGAGTGGAGGAAGATGAACCACTGAGGAGAATTGGATTAGGAAGGCTGGAAAAGGTGCACAACTTCAGACTTACAGGTAAAAGAGGGAGAATTGGGGGGGATCCTAGGGTTTCTATGGCTCTATGAGAGACCTATGGATTTTATGCTGGGTTGTGCAGACTTTGGAGGGCTGTCAGTGCTCATGGGACTATTTCTCTCTCTCTTATCCCTCAGCCTGTCATTTTCTGGAAAAAAATGTCATACCTAGTCACCTGTGACTGCTTTGTGTCTGGTATTAGTGCTTCTTCTTCCTGCTCAGGTGTTCATGTTACCTGTACATCCCTGCCAAATGTCACCTCTCATATCTGCACTAGCATCCTGTTCCTGATGGGGTCTCAGGAGCTTTTGCTCACCTGAGTTGTTGCTGCTGTGTGAGAGGAAGGAAAGGAGAGAGAGCGCAGGCAAGGCTTTCCCCTGAAAGAGGGAAGGCCTTGCACAGAAAGGGCAAGCAAGTAAGTGAGGAGAAGCCAGACAGAGTGGTGGAAAAGGATTTAGAAGGTTAAACTCGGAGGGTTAGCATAATGCTCTAGCACCACACGTTGTCTATCTCCTGTTTCTCCAAAGCAGGGACCCTGGAGTGCTCAGCTGTCAGCTACCTTAGGCAAATGCTGATTTTTATATATAAATCCAGTCTTGTACTTGGCTATATTTATTTGAACTACAGTCACCTCTTCTGGCTTACAGCAATAGTCTAGGTCGACTTACTCTGTCCTGGCACTTCTTTTGGGGTGGGTGGTCGGCTTCAGAGAGGGAAATTACGGGGAAGGATTACTGCTGCACCTGCAGAAAGCTTCTGCACATTGTCAAAGTTGTTTGTCTGAGACTTAGACAAACATCTCGGGAATATCCAGCCTCCATACTTGTGTGCATCCCACAGTCAAAGCACAAGCACATATTTATCAGAAACCTATCGTGTACCAGATGGTAGAATAAAATGGTTGTTTAAACACACTGTGACTTAGGGTAACCTGTCATAGCACATTCTCAAAATATGCCGCATGTGTTTCTTCACAGATCTCAACTAAAGTATAGCAATGAATAACTTCTTAAAAATCCTGGTACAACAATATGCCTTTTGTTTCTTACATGTTATCTAAGAGTTACTGCAGCAAACACAAGAAAGGAATTGTATATGGAATTGAGCTTTGCTGAATACAATGCTGAAAGAGGAGTTTTCTTTTAAAGCATAGGCCTACACCCGTTTAGTGGGGAAAGTTCTGAGGGACTTGAGTACTAGAATCTATCCAAAGCACTAAACCAGCATTAGGTTATCTGGCTGCTCTCCTCTGCAGGCCAAATCTGTGCCCTTCATAATATTCTGGCCCAGGATGTACATGAGCTCTGCCTATGCACAGTTCTTGGTCAGATGTGGAAAGAGCATGCCTTATCTATAGTGAGTTCACATTCCCCTGGTTTGGGCCAGTCTGTATGCTCAAAATACACTTTGCCTAGCATCTGTGCATGAAGAACAGCCCTCTCTCCCTACCTTATGTGGCTATATTGGGCCTGCTTCCATTCATGGATTATGAATAAGCCATGGAGCTTATTCCTAAATCATGGAGCTTCATAAGGCAATGATATTAGCAATTCTCTTTAGTAAGTAAAGCAAAATAAACTGGGGAAAAGGCAACTTTCCCTCTATTTGCAACATTACCGCTGCCTTGTATTAATGGGTAAATATCCTGTGTTCAGAATATACATATACCAATTCAGAGCCCTGGATGAACTCCCCAGAGCTTTTTGAGGATCTGCAATATATTAAGCATCAGCTTCCTTGGGGGTGAACTTCTCTGGGCTTTTGATCAAGCCAAGTACTCCATAAGAAAGTGTTTCTTATCAAATTTTGATATGTACACGCTTTCTCAGTTACTTTTCTCAATCCCCAAATCCTTAAGTAAAAAGAAAAATAAAAACATTGCGCATGAATATTCGGTGCAGGTTTGATTGTTTTCATTTTTCTCTCTATTACATAACTGCTTTTCTCTTCACTTGGAAGGGGCAGTATTACTCACATGTGATTCATAATCATCTCCCCCACTCCCCATCTCTGCTTTCACTCCTGAGCATGATCTACTAAATTTTCTGACAATATTTTTTTGAATTACCTTCCATATCTGCTAATGTTGTGGAGGGAATAATGCTGGGAAATAGCAGAGATCAAGCACTTTTCTGTTATCTGAAGAGCCTCCACTACAAAATAATGGCCAAATATACTTTTACACCTCAGCTGGTCTTACTTATAACAAATATTAGTTGCCAGATTTATTGATGTGATGCCCATGCCAGAATCTGCAAACTTGGCTCATAGAATCCAGCTGGTGACAGTCAGAACAAATCTGTCTGTAAACTGAGTAGGCTGGATCTGAATGCAACTGCAAGACAATAAACATGCAGTTCTCACTGCAGTTACTTGTACGCAATATCTCTCTAGAGGAAGAAGTCCCCAGTTTTAAATTTGTCAACAGCAGTTTTATCAGTAGGCAAGATTTCTTGTGAATTGTACCCCATTCTGTTAAGCATATGGTCAACAACTTACCGTGTCAAAGGAGCAATAGCATGTGTCTGTGAAATGCAAACCACCACAGGATCAATTAAAGCAGAAGAAATATTAAACAACCAAAAATGTATTGGAATGTTCTCTTCTGCCTTTCCAGGGGCCAGCATAAAAATCTGATTTTTCTTGGATCCATTTAGTCTTTTAACCTACTTGATTACCTTTTTTCATTAAAAGCAGTTGTCTTTGTCTAGTTAATTACATTGCTTCATAGAATTATTTTTTTTTTTAAATCTGTGTGTCACAACTGCTCTTTCACTGTAAATTAAACATATGTAGTGTAAAATGTCTTGCTGTTGTCTGAATGTTGGTTTCTTTCTTTCCACTGGCTTGAGAATTAGAAATAAAGATATCACCTTCAGGTGATTGCCAGAAGTCTTGTAAATATGATGGCTTGGGACCAGAAGACAAAGAAGAGCATCTTGATAGTCTCCCAAGCTTTAAATTCTGTGACCTCCATGTTTTCACTTTTCTTCATCCGTAACTATAGTGTGGGAGAGGAAAACACACACAAAATCTAACGATTTTGTATTTAGATTTTAAAGTGATGATGACTGGGCACTGCAGGCTCTTCTCAGGGTTGTGCTCCTTAGCACAGGGATTTGCAGCCTAAGGAAGGGAAAGCCCAACAGCTATAGAGACACTGGTGGGGTAACCTTACCGACACCTGTGATCTGATGTCGTGTCTACAAATTAGAAATTACAGAGAGGAGAGTAGTTCATTGAAGTGCAATTCATAGTTAATTTTCACATTAGTTATACCAGAAAAAAAAGGAGAAAAGTAAATATTATCAAGATCAGTAATAGGATGGAATTAACTGATTGTGTCACAGCAACCTATGTCAAAACCAAATGTGACACATGGAATTATTGACAAATGGCATTCATGTGATTCATACTCTGTTCCTATCCTATTTTAGGTACTGAATGATGTTGCTGAAATAAAAAACCGGAGCTACTATAAAGTTTAATAATGTAATTTAAAATAAAAAATAATTTACCCCAGCAACTTCTGAAACTGTAGGGATGAATAATACTTCATGAAATTAAGCGTAAATGAGTGTATGCATGTGTGTTACTGAAATATGACTGTCACTAATTTTAATATTATTTCCATTTTTATCTGAAAGGATAAACTATTATTTGTTCAATATTCATATAATGCAGAACATTTGGGTCTATGATTAGATCTCTTGAGAAGTGCAGTAATTAGTAATGGATCAGTAGAAGAAATGATGAGGAATGTAGAGGCCAATGTCTTCAAATAAGTATTTCATTGTGGCATTATTTAGGTTATTACTAAGAACACAGAAAGCTTCAAAGGATATCTTTATTCCGTAGTTGTAAGACAAGAGTAGATTATTATTAACATTAGTAATAAGACTTAAAGGGATAAATCGATTATAAGTTTATTTAGTAAAGGATACCTGTCTCACAAAATATAGTTGTCTTAATATCAAAGAGCCTTAAAAATAACAAAACATAATAAAAATAAGTAAATTGGATAGTACAATAAGGTTACATTAGTAAATAGTTTCTTGTCAGATATGTTCTTACTAAATCAAAGAATAGGATTTAGAATTAACTTTAAAGGTCATTTCTCAGTTGCTGCTAAAGATCATACAGTATTCTTTTGTGCATATTCCAGAGAAGGCAGAATAATTTTCAAGAGAGTTAAGTTACAATAACTCTATATTGTGTGAATATAGGATTTAGTGTTAAAAATAATGGAAGCTAAACAATCAGTCCCGGTTAAGTACTGTATAAAGATGAAATAATGTGAAGATTGATTAAATTCTTTCAGTTATTCTGGAGATTAGAGATACTTTTCCAAATTGTTGTCAAATGCAAAGCCCATGTTACAAAAAAGAGTAAATACCGACCAATTTAAGGTACAGAAAAGAAGAAAAATAAAACCAAACCCACAAGCCAAATCTCTGAGATTTTGATATTCTGTTAGGGTAATCACTGTCCGGTTCAGTTGCTGAACCAGGATGGAAATATAGTAGAATTCAAAAGAATGTGGTATTTGCATAGGTTGAATGGCTTCCATAAATAGAAACACAGAACACATTGAAAATTATATAAAAATATATTTTACTCTTTATTCAACACAAGCATGAAGGTTTAAGCAAAACTAGAAATTATGAGGTTATCCTTCTTTTGTCCCTTAAGCACACAGATGCTAGCTATTATAAAGTGGAGAAAGCAAATTTTTTTCTTTTGGATGTATTACCTAATATGAAAGCACAGGACAGAGCAGAACTGTAGGCAGAGATCGGTGCTGGTAGTGTTAGTAAATCCTCAGCTATGTTTATATTGGTAATTAATTTTACTATGGTTAATGTCATATTAGTATGACAATACTATGGCTTTGTAGCATGGCTAATTGTTAGGACACCTTGAGTAACCCAACAATTCTGTGACCTTTAGAATGAAAGGCAAACCTAAGACAAACTCAGAAAGATTGTATTACATACTTGTCTAAGGTTCATACAGTGCAATGCCAGGCAAATGCACTGCAAGAATTATTATCTCTTTGTACTTTAATGATAATAAGAACAGTGTACAAGGTAACTTAGTAAATTAGGTTATGATTAAATTCAGCTTAAAAGACAAACTGCAAACTGTATCTTCTTATGATTGCAATACATTTCATGTGTATTTTGTGTGTAATAGAGACAGTTAAATCAGTTGCTAAGGCAAACTTATCTCAGATATCAGACATAAATCCTGTAATTCAGCCCAATTATTATTTTCAAGAGAATAATTTAAAATTATGGAGACTGCTTTGGAGTAGACTATTTTCTCTTTTGCTCCTGGCATAGCCTTCTCCATTAATACATGAAATGAGAATTCTGTACAGAAATCTGTTGAGGCATGCTAAGGGTATTGATTTTGGATATTCCTGAAATCAGAGCCTAGTAGGAATCTGAATTCTGGAAAGAAGGATTTGGATTCCAGTCAAATGGCTCTTCTAGAAGAGTGTTTTTTTCACTCTTTAAGGACAAATTTTGACTTCCTTTGAAGTACAGATATTCCAAAATCTTTCAGTAATAAATGTTGATTCACCTTCTCCCTGTCCTTCAGAGTTAATTGCAATAGTCCCTCCCTTGTTTGATCTTGCATTTTGTCATATGGCTGTCAGTTTATGTTGGTACCTTTGATTGTCAGAATAGCATGAAAGTCATTAACTCTATTAGACCATGTCCTAAATAGGTTTTGAAGATGGTGTCTTTTCCTTAGAGAAGAGCATCAAGGGACTAAGCACTTCTTATTTGTATTTGGTAGTAATTCAAGGACATTGTGAAGTCAGAACAATTCTGACCTCAGTGTCTTTTGATATTTAAATAATGAAATTAATAATGTCCATCTATTCTTGAATCACTTTTAAAATTGATCAGAATTCAACCCAGTGATATCAAAGCTAAGCTCTTCCTTCAGCCTTTCTATATTGGTAGTTTTAAATATTTTTTCAGTTTAGCAGTGAGCTCAGTTTGATACTCGTTAGTGTCTCCACCATTTAGGTGAGGTAGGTGGCTCTGTATATTACCTAAAACAATTAAGTGGCATTTAACTTTCAGAAAAGTTAAACTTTTTATGTATTGCTCTTCTTTTCCTCTAATGCTTTTAAATCTAATTTAATATTGTTAATTAAATTATTTCAGGATTGAAATGGCATTAAAGAATTATTTTTCTGTGGGAAAATTTGGCTCTGATATTACAGAACAATAATTGCTTGAAATTCTAACGTTTTTCTAAGTTTATTTCTAGCTTTCAGTTGGGGCAGCATGCTGCACTTTGAATTAAAAGTAGAAGGGTTTAATTCTGTGAACTAATTCTGACCTCAAGTAAAAAAACTTGATGCTGCCACCTTCTTTTGGGAGTAGAAGCCCTTATTCCCCTGAGACTCTTCTCAGGGGCTTCCATAGTTTCTAACATATCAATAACCCTTGTGCCTTTGCTGCTACGTGGGTCTCCATCCCTTACCAAGCCATGATCAAAGAACCCAGAATTCTGGGTGACAGCAGGCTCACAACCAGGTGCTAATCTGTTGGCCCTTTCTGTTTCTTCCCTCATTATTCCCTGCAATTGGTAGGATAGAAAAGTACACTGCTTGTGCTCCTGATCTCTAAATCAGTTATCCCAAGGCCCTGAAGTCTCTCTTGCTTGGTTTTGGTCTTCCTGTTGCAACTGCATCACTGCCTACTGAAAAATCAATAATGGATAATACCCTGAATGCTGTACCAGGTTAGGGAGCTTTCTCTTCACATCCGTAATCCTGAGATCAGGAAGGCAGCAGAGTTCCCTAAGAAGTGGGTCTAGTCTGCATATTGGGAACTCTGTTCCCTTCAGGAGAGAGTATCCTATGACAATGACCTGCCTTTTTTAAGTTATGGAACATGGATCGATTTTGTCACAGGGCACAGGTCAGTTTAACCTTGGTGATTCCTCCAACCTAGGTGAACCATTGCACCCGTCACTGTTTGGTTCGACTTCCACAGGAAACACTTAGCATTATGGAATACTCTTGACAATATCCTAAGTAACTTTGAAAACACCTGCAACGATGTTCTTATTTATGTTGCTAGTAATATCTCCTAACTCAAATTCTCAGTTTTTGCACCTCATCTGTATAAACATTCCTGTAGTTAGTACTAAATTCTTTGTACTGAAATCCATATTCACGACTACCTAGAAGGAGCCATGTTTGCTGCAGTCTGATGGGCCCATCTTGGTGAAAGGTAGAAAGCTGTGTGTTTTTATGGCCAAAAGCACACAGGGGAGTGATAATTACTGTTCTCATAACTAGTTCTCTTAAGTCCTCATCCAGAATGGCAGGTTATCTACTTATGGCAGGACTGACAGAGTGGAGCTGGATATGAAAATGAGACTGTCCATAGCAAGATATCTCCATGCTCTAAATTTGCATCCTCTGTTTAATCATGTAAGCATTGTTGTAAAATTAATAAGTACAGTGTATATAGCTTGCAGAACCTCTTGCAATATCATGCCATGGAGCTTTGCTTGAATGTATAGTTCTTATAGTGTAAGAATTTGGGAGTGTTGGCTGCTCTCTTAATACAAAAAAGCATTTGTGCTTCTAGAGTTGTGTGACTGTAGAACAAAAAACCACTTGAGTGTTTACCACAGTAATCTAAAAATTTGGGAGCTTTTGTGGATCTAGCACTTCCTTGCACGTGTTTTGAGTCAAAGGGAGAGTGGCAGGCTGGCTGATTACTTCATAAAGAGAAAAACTTTCTATCAAATAAAGTAGAATGACTATTTGTTTTAGCAATTCCTAGCAGCTTGGAGGCATGCCTGTAGCCAGTCACATCATTCTCAGCTTCCTGGGTGCACTTGTAAACACTCATCACAAAAGGTCTCATTCATTTTGGTACACAGAAGCTTGAATCAAAGCATTCTTTATAGGACTCTTGAAAAGATGCTGTTGAAGTTGAGCTTTAAGAATAGTTATCTTTGAATCTTTGGGTCATTATATCTTATCAAAGTATTAATGAAGTAACACAACCACCTAAACAGTGAGAGCTGAAATTTAGGCATGGAAAGAAAAGTGAAAGAGTGAAAGACTGTCCTTTCTCTTCTGTCTTCTGGAATATTTTAAAGAGAGTATTTGTAATCAACAGCAATGTATTTTTCTCCTAGGAAAGAAGATTTACAGAGGTCTAAGCTTTAGCTTAGGTTCCAAAAAATCTAAACTAATAATAAATATAACAGCAATCTTTATGTGGAAAGGACAGCTGTGTGTGAGATACAGTTTGGTACAGAGGCATACATGATTTAGGTCCAATTATCCACTAATATAACTACTTAATCTTTTACTAAGTAGAGCATGGTAAAATTTAATATTTATCATAAGCTTCTGTACCAGGAGCTAATTTCATTACAGTTTTGCAGCTCTTGAGATGTGCTGTTCCAGCGACTTCATAGGCCGTATCCATTCTGCATCCTGGGCATTGGGTCGACTGAAACTGCTGCACACAGAGGTATCACACGAATAAGGCATGATGTAACATGATGCAGGCAGACTGAGCTCGTGGGCTTTAGACAAGGTTTCCTCCAGGTCACATTCTGTCACAGACTTGCAATAAAATACCATCTTTCACCATAGTGTTTGTGATTGAAATAAGCCTGGTAAGCTGATTATTGAGATGTGAGACCACTACAGGCTGTGGCTCATCACTGACTCAAGAAAATAGGGAACTTTACTTTAATCAGGGCAGTAAGCGCAAAGAGTCTTTGAAGCTGCAAATCAACTGATCCCTGAACAAATGCCCTCAGTAACAGTGCACACTGCAAAAGAGGCAAGTCCTTCGGCATGTCTGTCTTTGCTGCTTATTAGCTTTGCTTGTGCTATGATTTGAGCAGTTGCTCATTTTTCACATATTGCATCTGGAGTGACTCCAAGGAAACTGGGAGGTAGACTTATTGACATCTGGTGGCTGACATATTAGCAAGGACTTTGGCTTCCATTTCTCCCTTACCTTCCTGAGATCTTTGTATTGTCGAATAGTACCAGCAAGGAGGATCAACAAAACTTCACAGGTTCCTGTGAAATCAAGATCTATGAACTGAGTGCAATTCACAATGTGTTTCTACTCCATTACATGATAAAATATACTCTTCTCCTCATATTTTTTTGTGCAAATGTTGGTAGAAAAAGAACTTGTGATTTGATTCCTTCAAGTGTTTGTGTTGGGAGAGCTTGTCACATATGTTCACAGACAGTGAACATAAAAGAGGCCTGAGGATTGACAAAAAATCTGTTTGACTATCTGACAAATAGTTACAGAAACATTTTGCATATTTACCCATCTTCTAAAAGAAACATATTGCTATGCAACAAAAATGTGTTTACTGTAAAATGACACAGACAGTAACGCTTAGAACACACTTGAAAGAGTTGGATTTTGTAAGCAGTTCATTTGCATAGAAACACAAGAACATTTGAAGCTTAAGAGACAGCATCAAGGGATCAAAGACATCTATGGGGACCAGTCTCCATTAACCTTAGGTTTATACAGTTTTCCTTTCCTTCTCAGGGTTGAATATTTGTTTAATTACTGAATCAGTTCACAAAACCATTCTGTGTCCTTAAAAGTATAACTGCCTTGCCACCAGATTAGTCTAAATTCCTCTTGAACTGATGTTGCTAAATATATATAGCTTTGTTATATCACTGGCAACTTACATTTCTATCACTTCATGCAAAATAAATTCATTCTCACTTACGGGGTAGTGCTCCTTCTCAGTTACAGCCTGAGACCTGCTGATTTTTTAGTTATCCCAATAGATGATTGGCATTCATATTCATATTTTCTCCTCAGCCAGGCTGTGCCTCAGTGAAACATCAAACTGAAGCCAAATTGATGTAGCATATTCAAATTTCAACCTTGTTACAGAAGAGAATGCCAAGAGTTTAAAAATGTCAGACCTTTGAGAATGAAGAAAACTTTCAAACTCAGCAAGATGATGACTTTTATCTCTGGAAGTTCTACGTAAACATCTCTAAGTAGCTAAGTGAAAGATGTCTTCAAGCACTAATAACAATAGAATGGTAAATGTAGGCGTTATGATGTGTATAAAAACCTGAAAATAATTTAATTATGTAATTAAGTGACAAAAATCCTTCTTCCCAATATAATACTCTAAACTGCCACATTAGAAAAGAAGCTTGGAAACCCAACCTTTGTAAGAAGTTTCAGTTACTTTTAGTTAATATGAGATTAAATATATTTTGCTCAGAGATTTGTTAGTGGAAAGGAGATTTTCACCTCTGGATAGCTATGTCAGATCATGCCTGGGTTTAGGGTAGAAGGTTGTTGCACTTTCCGTGCAGCTGTGCAGCAGTTTCTCTGATTTTCTGCATGGTTTTATACAGAATGCAAGCTTTTTCTGCTGATTGCAATGCCAAGAGGTTAAGATTTCCTGTTGGTTTGCTTGTACAACTCATGGACTTTCAAATTTGAATTTGAATGTAAAAATAGAAATCTCTCTTAGATATTACCCTTCTAGGAAGCATCCAGATTCCTCAATGATATTTGCTGAGGCTTGTACTACCCCTGCTCTATGCCTTAGAAAGTGACACTAGAGCTGTTTAGGCTAAACAGGAGTGTGGATGTAAACCAGGTCTAAGCAGGTAAAGTACTGAAATGGTACATGGTGGATATCCACATTGGAGAAGGAAAAGAAACAGCAAGTTAAGATTGCCACAAGAAATATCCATGTCTGTGTACATGGCATGGTAGAAAAGTGTGCCTGTCTTTAAAGATTTGTAAGAACAAATTAAGTTACCATCTATTAGTAGTCACAAGATATTAACAGTGACCCCATTTTTGAATAGTGACAATCAATCAACTGGATTACCTTTTGTGTTCCTTTAAATTTGTGTTTTCCTATGATTCAAGGTCATCTCTGTTCACAGTCATATTTTCTTAATCCCTAATATTCACACAACAGTTGAAAAGGATGTCAAGAACTGATGCATCACTAAGATTGTTGTAGCAGCTTAAAGCATAAGGTAAAAATATATGTTGATAATAACAAAGATGAAACTTAGGTAATATAAAATTACACTAAGGAAGAGCAATTATCACCTTTGTTAGCAGTAGCACCAGTATGCCAAGGGGTTTTCTTTTTCTATTTACAGGGTACATCTTGTCTGCACCAGCAATGTACATGAAATGGAGCTCTAGCTAAGAGACATTTAATTTAGAACAAATACTGAAACTTTACAGATGCTTGCCTGCAGCTGTACAGAAAAGACAAACAGCCTCCAGACAAGCCAGCCCCATAGAGCTTTTTACTTGCTTAGTTTTAGCAAGTTATATGAATATCTAAGCAGATGGAAAACGAGAGCTAGGATGAGACATTAATAGAACCCACTGGGAATCAGGGTTCTGAAGTTGCCAGAAGAGAAGTCTCTTCAACACTGTGTGTAGTAGGGGAGACATAAGGGTGCACAACACTGTGCTGAAACAGGTCATAGAGAACAAGATCCGTCAAAGCCCCATCTTGGCAGTGTCACAGGCTATAATGAAGTGAGTTGTGCAAGTAGCTATAGAAATAATGCATGGAAAGAAAACAGAAGGGAAAACCTGCTCTGTCACAAAATGTCTGAGACATATGCTACAGATGAAAATTTGCTTCTGTAGAAATGTGTGTTTTCAGCCCAGAAGATGTTTTGGCCCTGGAATAGTCTAGTTGAATTTTTCCTGGTGTGGATGGACAACAGAATTACCCTAATGCAGTAAGCCTCATCCTCAGCTTTATTTCATTTACACTGACTGGACTCAATGTAAAGTCTCTGTGGGCATCCCATCTTATTCAAGGTTTGTTTGCTGAGATGCAGGGCCAGCTTACACACAGTGCAGCTGAGGGCTGCGTCTGGGAGGGTGCTGTGATGGCTGATGAATGCCCATGGTCCAGAACCATTGGGGACTCCCCATGGTGGGTGGTAGGTCAGGGTTTTCCCACTGCCCCAGCCAGGAGCAAAGGCAGCCAGAAGATAGTAGGAGACAGCCCCAGCCATGGGCATTTGGCACCTCTCTGTGGATGCAATGGGATGTGCCCCTTGGGTAGGATCAGGAACAGACCCATGGGGAGGGTACTGGTGTCGGAACCAGCTCCTAACTCATCACCACAGGCTTGGCTGATGCCTGGCTGCCAGGTCCAGCCCTGCTGCCCATGAGGACCCACAGTCCTGACCCATGCTTCTTCTGACACTCAGCCTCTCTTTACCTCACAGTTTAAGTAATTACACAGTTTTAGTCTCATCCAACTAGTGCTTAAAATTTGTAAACTGTGACCTGAATACCTCTGCTCTCTTCCTTAGCAACTGCTGCTGCTTATCTGACCACCTCTGTGCTGCCTAGCTGTGCCACTTGCCTGTGTATGTGTCCTTACTTCTATGATGATATGCTTCAGACACAAACATCTGAACTACTCACCAGAAGGTGAACTAGCTGTAGCTTCTGCCTGACTTTATTGATAATGCCGTTCCTCAAAACCCCCAAAGCTCATGCCACAGCAACCTTCTCTTTCTTTGCCATCTCTAAGGAAAATGATGCACCATGAACTTTTCTCCTCTCTGTTGGCTACCCTGAGTGGGGGCTGATGAAGTTTTAACTATGAATCTGTTCTGGGAGTTTGATCAACAGACTCTAGCTCTGACATAGGAGGCCAAAAGCCTTTGAGGAGTATGACTGTCCTGTTTATTAAGCCTGTCCAACTACAGCCAATGAATGCTCAAACTAATTTCTAGTCATAGTTACATAAAGGGTCCCTGCTTGAAAGAAGCAATATGATCAAATGTTCTCTTGTGTTCCACTTTTCCATTCTCTTTCCTCCCTTTGAACATGAAGATCGTGGGCAATAGGCATAATATTTCTTTGTGTAAGTGAAAAGTACCTTACTAAGAAAAGTAATTAATTCAGACAGAAGTATCTGCCTTTTTCTAGATATACAGAAAATCAAATGCAAGGTGGAGCAGTAAGTAGAAAAGGAGGGATTTCCTTGGTTTCATTGTTTTGCAATGAAATTCACTACTCTGCCAGAAGTAACATCACAGTAATGAGTAATGTCATGGAAGTCTCAGTTAAGTGCAAATTTTGAGTGAATATCATGCCATATTTATTGGGAAGCAGAATCACTGTTCTTAAAAAGGCTGAAAATGAGCTCTTCTACAATAGAAAGTATTTTTTTCCCTTGCAAGTATCATACATTTTGACACACGGAAAGTTGAAGAAAAAAGACAGGTACATGAGGAACGTATAACTTCATTATATCAGTTCTGCCAAAGAACATTCTCTATGTTGAGAACATGCTATATACCCCTTGGATGGCAAGAAAATGTTCCTCAGTTGAGTTGGAAGTAATCTATTGGAAGATTTCTTCACTGAAGTTGCAGTCAAACAAAGGTAATTCAGTTTCAGAGATGGTAATTTTGAAGTTGTGCTATATGTATTTAAGGGACTTTTGGCCTCCCTTTATAATCATGTGTGGAAGATCATAATTTTTTTGAGTCCCAGATCCATGACTTCCTCTGCAGTCAAAGATTTTTAAGGCATATATGATTCTAGTACAGGTCAATGACCTAAGTGTTGAGGCTTATTTCTCTCTTACAGATAATAATAATAAAAAAATTCAATATGAAACAAAATTAAATTTTGAAATCATTGGAAATATTTACTATCCATTCAGCATCCTAAAAATCTTGTTTGCTGTTTTCCTGTGGTGCTGTCATTTATTCAGCAACAGACTTAGTGGTCCAATATAACAGATATTGTGGTGAGCTGGTTTTCAATGTACCTTCAAGCGGCTCTATGTTTGTGTGTGTCTGTAAGCATGTGTGTGTACACTCATCTGAAATTATCAGCATGTTTGGTGTGTGAGCATCATCAGAACCATAATGCATTCTGTCACCTATGTAGGAAGCTAAAGTAAAGCATGTGTAAAAACCAACTGAATAAATGCATTTTGCACCATGAAATTCTGTCACCTGGGGAGGCACGTGTTAGTGCTTCAGGAATACATACATACCGCAGATAGTGTTGCAGACTGCAGAAGCCTGGAACGTGTTTGTGTTCCTGTAACTCTTTCATTAGCATTTAATTATTTGTTCAGGGCCAGTGTGTTGCTGCTGCTTATCAATATATTGACACGATTGGTTACATGTAGAGCATTTACTTATATCTAACATTGTTTGCAATGACTATTTCAAGGTGATGCCAGTGGGGGTGGGACGTGAAAGAAAGAGAATATTTTTAATTAGTCTTGTGTAGGCAGGAGGGAGAGGACAGGTGTACGCTGTAAATGAATCATTTGGGTTTGTTTATTTTTCTTATGATATCAAGCAGCAAATAGACCAATCACAACTGTCCAGTAGCTTCATTTGTGCTGGTCTTGGGAAACTTTGCACTGATAAGCACCCTTATGATGCCTTATTGTTGTTCCTGCTTGACATTCCTTGTCCTTGACATCTCCCTTCCCTTGAATCGATGATGACTGCCATCTTAGCCCTGAGGCTTCTCCACGGCTGCTTTCAACTGAGCTAGCCTCATTCGTTATTTCCTGCTGCCCTACTTTTGCCCCTCACCACCTCCTTTTTTAAAGTCTATAGCAACTTTAATTCAGCTTGCAAGCATGGCTGTTGTGGAAAGCTTTTTTGAAAGGCAGGAGGTTTACGCACACGGCTCAATCTCTGGTGGAAATTTGCTTGCTCTGGTGCACAGCATTGGCAGGGTATCAAGGGGGCTGCCTGCAACCAGCCTGCACCCTTTCAATGTGGTCTGACACAAAATGGCAGCTTGAGATGAGCACAGTCACTTGCCTGGATAATGCATGTAAATATAAAAGCGAACAATTCATGGTAGCAATGTTGTTTCTCAGTGGATATGGCTATCATGTGATAATCGCACCCATGGGGGATTAAAAGCACTTGTTTATTCTTGGTGCTTGATATACCCCAAAGACATGATTATCCCATGCCAGTAGTCATATTTCTTGTTATAGCTCATTGCTTAATTGCAACATTGTACCAAAAAAAAAAAAAAAAAAAAAAGAAAAAAATAAAAGAATAGCAATGAGGTGAGATATTGCAGAAATCATCACAAGAGCCTATGATAGTTTCTGAGCTGCTAGCTATATATATTAATTAACCCTTCTCAGAGAAAATCCACAGAGGTGCACTTTCAAGAGAGATTCCCCCTGTTTCTCACACAAACAGATATGTGGTATAGTCTCCCTCTTGGTATCTCATGCACTGCTCCAGGCACTTGATGTCGAAATATACCAGCTGAGAATGTAGGATAAGAACAGCCGTAGGCTTTCCTCTGGTCCTCAAGACATTTCAAATCTATTCTTTCCTGATTAGTATAATAGCCTGTTTCATCAGAAGCACAAATATTTCTTCTCCTGGCCTCCAAACGTGGAACTTTTACAGCAGTACATGAAGAGCCTTAACATAAAGAAAACAGAAAACACAGAAAATTCACCTGGGAGTCCGAAGCTCTAACCTATATTTACTTTTTTTCCATTGTGAGAAACATTTAAACAATTCTATAACGTTTATAACTGCTCATCTATTTGAAATAATTGAAACAGAAACTCTAAAAGAAATTACATTTTGCTAATCCATTTACAATGGTATAAATTGCTTCTCATAGCCAACTGCCAGGCTGGCTGTTTTATTTAATAACTTTAATACTGAGGTTCCCTGAGGCAGTTATCCCACCAACTGCAGAAGGTTTTACTGAAGTGTCCCCTGGCTATTGCCCAGGGACTGTGAAAGAGCTTGGCTAGCAGGTTTGCTTGCATTCCCTTTCTCTGACAAATATAGCTGTTATATGTTTTAATGCAAATTAATTCAAAGTGAAGGAGAAAAAGGCATAAGCAATGCATCCCAGCAAATCAAACTGTTTTATTAGTATACAACTGTGGCTTGGTGTCTAATAATTTATAATTATAAAATATGTTGTTATTACATTTTGAGAACCTGGGACTGAGCAAATATGACCTTACTCCTCATCAGAATCACAGACATACTTTAAATTTAAAGGACTCTCAGAAAGAAATAGTTTATAGAAGGATAACTCTCAAGCATGGTCATTTGATAGTCATTGCTTTATGCAATACAGCTATATGTATAGAATTTATTCCCATACTCAGTAGCACCATGGAAGGTAATTCTTTCTCCCGTCTCCATGATGGCTTGCGTTAGGCTGACTTTCTTTTCAGTCTGTGAGTAAACATATTTTCTTTGTCTATGATACCTTTCTTTTTTTGATGTGTTGGTTTAAGTGGAATCACTCAGCATAGAGAAGATCACGAACCAGACAATTTTGCCTCCTGTGAACTCTGCAGTACTCTTGGTTTCTTTTGCTCCTTGTATGAAGGAGAGTGTTAGACTCAGGCTCAGCAGTACTGAGCACAGAACTCAACAGCTCAGCACACTGTTAATTGCTTCAGAATGAAATGTGTTAGAGGGGCCCCAGGTTTCTTCAAAGATTGAAAACTTGCTGACTAATACAAAGGAATACACTTTTCAATAGTAAGACTGTTCTGCTATGCGTGTTTAAATGCTGCAAAACATCGTTTCTGAGGCTTAAAAGAACATGCACTTCCTTATAATTGAGAAGATTGAAGAAAAAAACTAGGTGAATTTTTTCATAAGTCTCTGAAATAGAATACAAAGGAATTAGTAAAGTGTATTAAAATATGTGGAAGCCATGTTTTTGATTAAAAATAACTAAACATTATTGAAAATAGCAGAGACATTACCAGGTATGTTTGTATTTTCAAACTGTATTGTTTATAACTGCTAACTATCTATGAATTATATAGGATTGTGACTGTTTTTTATTATTTCTCTCAAAGAATTTAATTTTTATTTTCAGGAAAGTTGCCCTGAGGCAGACTTGAAATTGTTCTCAAGCAGATAGTATAATTAAGGATTGATCTGCACAGTGGGGAGAAGTTGGATGAATCAGAAACTGATGTTTCTTTTTTTTTTTTTTTCACTTTTTCCTTGTGACTGAAGGTCTGGATTCCTCCCAGCTAACATAAGACACTTAACAGTGTGGAAGATGTAGAGTTAGGAGTTTAGATATCCTTGATTGTCAAGGATTGTCAAAGACAGATAGGTACTTCCAGCTGTCAATTTATCATATAGCTTGTCATTGACTTTAGCAGAAGCCTAGAGCAAATATACTCCTGACTTAAGACACCTCAGGTAGATGCCTGAAGTTGAAATGGGATGAAAGCAGGCTGAAAATTTTGGTTTACCTAAGCAGAGTCTACCTGCTCTCAATCACCTGACATGGAAACAGTGAAGAATATTCACACAGCAAATCAGTAGTCACAGAGGGAGGTCTTTGGTTTGCCTTCAGTACCTTGATTCCCTCCTTTAAATGTATTTTTGGATTAAGAACTGTTCAGCAGTATGTCAGGAACTGGGCTTGGGATCCCTATCAAAGGCATGAAAACTCTAATTTACATGTCTGAGTTTAATCCCAGCATTTTTATCAAAGTTCATGAAGAAATGGGTACCTTGTGCAGTCAGCATCTTTTCTGCAGCAAATTCCAGGCCCTGAGGTTGTAGTGTTTCAATATTTAGGGATCTATATGAAGATTGATATCTTGTGCCTTGGTTCTTCAAGCTACTGTAGAAAATAGCAGCTAGAGCAAATTGATCTGCTTTGCAATGCATGATATATGATTTGTTGAAAAACTATTTCCATAATAAATCAATTAAAGTGTATATTTAGCAAGCCATATACATTGAGAAAAATATAGCAAATCTTTCAAAATAGTATCCGGTTGCGATGACTTAAGGATACACTCCAAAGAAACAAAAAATGTTTGGGTTATGTGTCACCTATTGAGCTCTTTTTGTGCAATATGAAACTATCAATTATGTATAATCATGCTGCCACATACAAAAATAAAATGCAAAAGGCCATAAAATAACAGCACAGAATACTGTAAATAGCACTTGTGCATCTTATCTGACCCAAGACTGAGAGGATCAACAGAGAGATACAGGTCATTATCTACAAATGCTTAGGAAATTTACTTTGGTTACAATGAAGAGGAACAGGAAGATATGTCTCAAAATAAACTGGAATTTAATCCACTGATATTCTGTAGTGACCTGATTTAAGGAAGTAAACCCCTTGTGCTCAGTGAAGCCTCAAAAAACATCATCAACTTGATATATCTGGTGATACTCTTGAGTAATACATCTAATTATTGAACTTTATAAAATATATATTTTATCAATGGACCTTTTAATCAATGGACTTAAATATTTCCTTGTAATACTTTTTTTTTTTTTTTTTTTTTTTTTTTTTGTTATGGGGTTAGAATTGATCATATCAAAATATACTAAATCTGGGAAGAAAGAAAATTCATGAAGAACAGCTTTTCCCCTGAATGAAAGGACATTTTCTCTAATGGGCTCTTCACAGGAAATTGAAGGAGAAACTCAGTTTATAACTCTGCAGATCAAAGAAATTGAGGTATCCTGAAATCCCTGTGGTGAACAAAAGCCCAAAGATTTGGTATTACCTGTTTGATTTCAGAAAACTGCAGTCCTATGAGAACTGGTTTTGCAATACTTTGGCACTCCTGATTTTAAGTTCAAGTTCTAAGCCTAATCTGGCTTTAAAATGAGACAAATTCATTTTATCTAAGCAAAGAATTTACTTAAGAGACCAAGATTATGATTTGGAAAATTGAAATCTCAATCGGGTGATTTGTTAGCTTATTCAGGTTAGCAGTTCTCCTCAGTGCATGACCAAGATCTCACTTGTATCTTTATTATCCAGTTTCTTTCTGGTGGTGCCTCTCCTCTGGCAATGCAAAGTGCTTTTCACTTTCCAGCAACAGTCAAGGCTGTTGCAATAACCAGGGTGCCAGCTAAACACTCCTTCAGAATATGTTTCTTTAGTGCCATGGCAGGTTTTCAATTTTTTTCCCTGCCTTGATTCATTTGTTCATTTCAAGTTGCTTTTAAAGCTTAAAACCCTTCTGATAACCAAACTCAAATGAAAATCTCCTTTGTTGTAACTGTTTTTCATAGTCTAGTACAAAACACTCTTTGCTGTTTCCTCATTTTATATATACAATAATTCTTATGCTGCTTCTTAATGTCCAAGTTCCTCTGTCTATACAGATGCACCACATTTCTCAAGATGAGCATGAGATTTGGACCTACAAAATGGATGGAGTTCCCCAAGGAATCACATGTGTCCCAATGAAACCAAAATTTGCCCTTTCACCTTTAGACCATTGGTTCATTTAAGTTGTGAATTGAGTGGAAAAATGGTTATGCAAAAATGGTACAAATAGAGGACAAACCTCAGTTCTGTGAAGAAAGGATGTGTTGGAGATGCTGTATCAGAAAGGTAAGCAACAGACCTGGAGAATAGTGACTATTGGATCGCTGCCACTAACACACACTACCTTGTGAGTCTGTTAGTTCTTGAGAAAATAATCAGAGATGGACTTGAAAAATTCTAGAAGCCCACATTTTTGCATCTCTTTGGCTATATTGCAGAAGAAATATTTAGCAACTCTCTTTTTTTTCTACTGAAGACAAGCAGTTATTATATGCTGATTTTAGTAATTTTGTTATTTTACACCTCTTTCATGTTCTTCAATGTAATCCTGACCTTCTGAATACTCTGAATAAATTTTGTAACTGTGTCTGTATGACTGCTTCAAATGCAACGCTATAGCTCCTTATTAAATCTTGTGGAAAAAAGAGACCAGGAGAGACCTGATCCATTATGAATGGAGATGTTCTGAGCCATTAAACCATCAGAGAAGAGAAAATCTGAGGCTAGTGCAGAACGCAAGAAAACCTTGCCACAAATTTGGGGAATTAATTGATTAAGTAGGAAGCTTTTCTAAAATTCTTTGCTAAAATGGATTTATAGGTAATATGACTTGTAATATTTCCCTAGAAAATACTTGGTCAAGGAGAGCAGTCCAGTTGTGCTAGGGCATTGGGATATGGCCCTACACTGAACAAGTGCACCATGGGGGTTGCAGAAGAAGCAAACTAAAACACATCTTTCTGCAATCCAGATCTCAAAAATCTCATAGGAGACATTCTCTTTCAGAATGCATTTCTTGCAGTCTGATATAGAAGCTAGAGCCACAGCTCAGAAAACTGTCATTCAGAGGTTGTTTACTGAACTGCCGTTTTTGGTGTAATGGAAATGTCCAGAGATGATTTGCGCTGCAAGAAGTCTTTCAGCAGTGGATTGTCAGGAGCAGGCTGTGATGTGCAGGGAGCCCTGGCTTGGTGCATGTCTTGCCCTCTGCATCTGCTGCAGATCACTTTCCTAGACAGGAATTTAGGTTCAGCTCAGGGACCTGGTTTTATCAAGTAGACCTTCCTGTAATGTAAAAAATAAAGGAAGACACAGACTGTGCTGTCACCATTCTGAAATTTTGCCAAAATGGTAAAAGGCGGCCTTTCTGTGTTTTATTAATACATATTTTTTTCATAATCAGATTTTTTAATTTTAGTTGTTACTATAATAAAAAAAAATGACTTGCACTGAACTGATACATCTTACTCATATCCAGAGTCTATAATAGTTGTAGCCCTTTTAACTGTGGTAGATAAAACCATCTGCAACAGACTTTGTATCATTATCAGTACTCTAAGATGGCCTTTTAATTGTTTGCTATGGTAAGAGCAGATAAGAGCAGGAAAATGTTATATAGAACTAATGGGAAAGTCTGTGCCATAACAGTCTGTAAATCACATCAAACATTTTGCTGTGGAACAAGCACATTACATGGTTTAGGTTATCAGTGGGGTTTGGCTGTCAGATGTTTTGATGTAAAAGCTTGAGAACCTGGAAAGTCAAAATAGCTTAGAAGTGGCAGCAAACTCATAATACAGTGATGATTAGAGACGTTCTTTTGGGCTGTTTTTTGTGTTGGTTGAAAACCAAGAGTTTTGTAGAAACATATATAATAAATTATATTTCTGTAGTAAAAACTAAGCAGGTTCCTTTGCTAGCGCTATGACCATTTGTCCAAAGCATGTCTTACTGATCTTTCCCGAAGACGTCAGGACAGAAAAAGATTCCACTTTTCATGTTGTTTATCATACTAGTGTCTTATTTTTATTACACATCGATCAACAACAATCAATATATTTTCTAATCTTGCTCTGCAAGGTAATTTCTGTCCTCCTCTGCACCATTTCTTTTTGGAGTGGGCAAAAGTGAAGATAAAGTTACAGCATTCCTGATAAAAAAATATGATTTCTTTTAATAAGTTATTTTAATTCCCTTTTATTTAGCCCCTGTTGAGAAGGGGGAAAATCCAACTTATTTTCCCTCAAAGCTACTTATAGTGAACAAAGGTATGGTGGTGTAGGAGTGTCGGCTTAAATCTCAGGGAGTTTTGTGGAGTTTTTCAATCATCAGGGGACAGAGCACACGTATGCAGGGTAATTTCTGGGGATAGTCTTTGTATGGAAGTCCCTTTGGAGCAGTTAGCTGTTGCTTACCACAGAGAGAAAATTAATGAAGAAGAGGCTCTGAATCACAACATGCTAAGGAGGAAGCATAAATTTACTGTACACCTTAAAAATTAATTCCTTTTCTTTTTGAGGCCTTAAGCAGGCAAATTTTAAACCTCTACTCAGTCATAACAGAGCATGCATCTGTGTCTGATTGGTAGGGGAAATTACAGTCATCTTAGCTAACGTATTCTGACATAGTTAATAACCCTAATGAAGGCAGACCCAAGGTGACTTACTCACTATGTATTTTTGCACAAAATATATTAATCAGAAAAGCTCTGCTTGTGGACCAGCTTGCAATTCATCATTATGTTGGACCCAGCAACTTCAGTCTCCTGGAGAAAAAAAAAAAAAAAGCCAAAAAAAAACCCACCAAAACCAGAATCTTTTGGGCTAGGTGAACAATCTGGTTTGAATTTTGGCATTGCAAATGCATTTTGATTTAGTACAATGTGGAAATTGATCCAGGAATACCCCATTTTCTCTGGTGTGAATGCCATGAAAGCAAGAGCAGCCAAATCTCAGAGAAGGAAGGAGGAGAAAAATACTGGGACAATTGTTCTCTTATCCCTCTCCATGACATTGGGTGGTATGAAGCAACTGAGCGATCATCCATAAAACTGGGTAAGAGTTATGGGGAAAACATGAGAAAGCGTGTGCCCAGCTCATAAGCTCTGATATTTTATGGTTACTGAAAACTGTCACAGGGGTTTTTAGAGGACTTATAAAAACTGTTGAAGCCAGCTGCCCCTTCAGCTCTGCGGTCAGAAGCAAAATCCTTCCTACATCTTGTTATTGCTCAGAAAATGGTGCTAGAAGAAATCAAGCTTGATCTAACTTTGGTTTTGGCTTTTTTTATGGTTGGTTGTTATTTGGGTTCTTTTTTTTTTATTTTTATTTTTGTTTTTTGGTTGGTTGATTGGGTTTGGGTTTTTTTTTGGGGGGTGGGGGAGTTTATTTGTGTTTGGTTTGTTTTTTTTTTTTGTGGGATTTGTGTGCAGGTATATGAATAAAGATCTTCTTCAAAATTTGGATTTACAAGAGATGTTTCAAAATATTTAATCATTAAACAGAGACATGTAAAATGTTACTGAATTAACCTATTGCTTAAACTGTATTTTCAAGGTCAACTCCTATTTCTCTTCCCTGAACCTAAGAATTCTTGCTGGTTTTCAGTATTTCCTCAGCTGCTTGAAAGTTTGAATTTGAAGTTAGTGAAGTTATCAACTCTAAGGAGAAAGATAAAACCTCTTAAATTAGGTGAGGGCAGAAAACTAAAGTATGCCAATATTTCAAACACTTCGGCATAAAATGTATCTGCTCTAATAGTCTAATAGACTCTAATAGAAAGGCTTAATGCAAACCATAGGATGCTGTTTTCAGTCACTAGGATTTGGCCAAACTTTGTTGTCCTAGAATGAAATGAGAGTTTTTCCTATATCCTCACTGGAAGCAAGTTTAATCCAGTACTTTGCAGTCCTGAGTTTTCAGCAAGAATTCAAACTTCATGGTCCTGAGAGAAACTCAGGAAAAGTTGTACTTTTCATATATTGATGTTGTCCAAATGCAAACATCGTTAGGTTTACTTGGGGTTCTTTGCAGGACATTGGTTTAAAGATGTAGAGAAGTTAATGCTGCCTGTCATTATCTACTCAGAGAGAGTGTCTGTCTCATGAGATGTAGGGCTGCAAGATTTTGAAAGAACTGAAGATATAATAATGTACTGGTTTAAGCCAACTTATGCAGCCTCCTCACTGTCCTGGTATCTCAGGAGTACTTGATTGTCAAAGCTTTGCAGCTGACCTGCAGGAATCTCTTGAGCATATAGATGGAGTTCTGATGTGCAAGAGCTTCCGTCCTTAGATGTTGTTTTGACACAACTTGACCCTGAGTGCTCTTTGAGAATGTTTCAGGACAAAACAACCAAGACAATAAAGTCCATGCTTTGGGTGTTGCAAATATTAAGGTTGTCTTGGCAATGGCAAATCAACTAATAGGAATATAAAGAACGGTAGTTGAGAAAGTAATTTTTCATAGTTCAAGGTAAAAAATGATTACAGGATCCTGTCATATATTTATTTAAGGTAAATTATGTTGCTGACCTGCTACTAATGTATGTTTTAAGTTCCATAAGAGATAATTTCCTAGAACCTGTAGTAAAATTATTGAGAGTTCAAATCCCTAAGGATAGTCATTTCAATGTAGTGAAATTTCAATATTTGCTACCACTGTAAAATTTGATTTAAAGAAATTAAAGATCCTAGGATAGAAACAAATGATGCTTAAATAAAGCATACAGTGTCTCAAGATAAACATGAGATACATTTCTGTACTGGTTTGTTAATAGGTTTATACATTGCTCATGTATTTCACACTGTGCAGCAGCCAGATAAAAAATATCTATTTTTCAGAAAAAAAGGTAATCAACATTCTATTATAATTCCATAATATTTTTTTCACAACTGTATGGTTGTGAAGTTAATGAGGAAATTTGCCTATTTACTTTCAAATATTTTTCTTTTACTTTTCCCATCATTTCTATATCTGGTTTTGATTATTTGAGTGTTGCTTAGTCACGTCTGTAACTGCTGGGCTTTGCTAAGTACTGTCAAAATAATAAGCAAACTGTTATTTCAGAAATCATACCTGCATATAAAATAATGATTTGGAAATTAAAAAGAAGCGTATCAACAACAACAAAAAAGTATCTCACTGATAAATTGGTGAGCTTTCATACAAATATTTTACATTAGTTATGTTTCTGAGGTTTTTTATATTGCCATGTGTCATGGGTTCAGCAGCAGCAGTCATCTTTCCCCTTTAAACAGTAGCTGGTGTAGCGCTGTGTTTTGGATTTTCGGCTTGGGAACAGTGCTGATAACACCAGTG